>JARACY010002080.1:0-47470 GCA_029255725.1 Scrobipalpa atriplicella
TGATATTCTATTACACTTTATCATTTATTACTAATAAATTAGAGATATTTTTCTTGAGTTCTTTGATATTTACAAATGATTATGACTGCAACGTGACTTCACACTCTGTTTTCCCGCGGTACAAAAAGTAAAGAAAAATCAATCGAAAGATAATTGGTAGGGCAAAAGATAATGTGATATAACGAACATCAGCTAGGTAGGTATACACATACCTATGTTAAAAAAAAAAGTTGTCTGATCGAGGTGGTCATTATATGTATGGGAAAGTCAAATTTTCATTTAATTTCCCGAAAGAATTTTCCGGTGAAAGTTGTTCAGTTTCGTTGACAGCAACAACCCCTATCATTTCCTGGTACCCTGTCCCTTACACCCGGTATATTTCTATAGCGACTGTAGCTTGGTATTTTGCGGGCTTACGAACATAAAGTGACCCAAAATCCAAGATTTATTCAATGCAGCGCCCTCGCAGTCACAGATATGTGTTAGAATCATAGATTAGGTAACGTTGCAGATGCGACATAGTTTTGAAAATATTAATAGGGATCAAAGCGTTAACAATAAAAAATTATGACTGTTATATAGTGTAGAAAAGTTCTATAACTCGAATCACTCTTGCAATAAATTTTATGAATAAATAGTACATTGTTGTCGAGGCATGGAAAACCAGCAATTGACGAACGAGTAGGGATTGAATGATTGAAGAATACGAGTCAGGCAATTGCTATTTCCGCCGAGGCTTACATAGTGCTTTTCTCAAATTAATGCAAGGAAATTCATAAATAAAAAAAATCTATGGCGTACAGCCTCAGTGCTAGGTCAACACAAATGCAAATGGTTGAAACTAAACGCAAGTGTACTTAGAAAAAAAAGTTTGGGCATGAAGTCATGGCGTTTTGGACTTTGCTGAACAGTTTTGGCATGGAGGAATGGCGTTTTGTACTTTGACGGAGCGCTTTGTTGTTCGAAATTTGAAAAAGACGAGTTCTATGAAAAGTTTTTTTTTTTAATTTGAGAAACCGTAAATGTCAAAGTTTGCGTATTGATTTTGCATAAGGAATAAGACTATTTTCATGCATGTTTGAGAAAACGTATATTAAATGGCCTGTACTGACTTTTCTTGACAACTGTATATACGCGTTGTATCTGGTATTATTATTTGGACCGAAATGACTCAGGGCCGAACTGACCCTAAAAAAAAAATAGGTAGGTGTATTAAAAAATATTTTCCCATACCTATCAGATAATTTACCTAAAAATTAGCCAAAATTGTCAATCAGAAAGCTGTGGGAGAGACTGAACAACTTTTACCAGGAAATTATTTTAAGAAAAGAAAAATAAATTGGCTGTTTTATACAATAAATTGGCTGATCAAGGTGGCCATTTTGTATGGGATTTTATTTTTATTTTTCTCATTTCCAACCCCTATCCGTTTCTGGTACGCTGTCCCTTACACACGGTATTATTTTAATATGTTCCTTTGTGGATACTCGAAAAAACCATCATTGGCAATCTTAAATTTTAATTAACACCCTGTATTTTAAAACTTGTTTCATTCGAAACCATTCACTTGGTACTTGGTACTTATGATATTAACGTTTTCAGTTACTAATTACCCGAACATGAATAAATTATGCTTAATTACTTTTTACGTAACTACGTAATTATGTTACTTGTTTTCAAAACAAATTATGCTGTTTTTTTTTTATATAAAATGAAAATAAAATGAAAATAGAAATACGACGAATGAAAAAAAAAAAAAAATTATTACATTAGACAAATAGTTTTTAATTTAGTGGTAACACACAATATTTATTTCCATTTAGTTTTTTTATTCATAAAAATAATAATAATATCGTTTATTATCATTTGAAAAAGTTTTTAGCCCAATCTACTGAAGCTTTTAAGCACGCAACTGGTGATCATTTAATTAAATATTAATTCCGAAATTTATTCAACAAGTATTGTCAATTTACCAGGCACCTTCTACGCTGCTTACTCTTTGGTCTTATGTTATTAACGTCACATTTGCGCGCGTGATAAGAAACACAACTTGCGCTCGCTCCTCTACTAGGTATTATTTCTAGCTCTATGAGTTCATCTGTCCTATTTACGAGAAAATGTATCGTCGTAGGTGTATGTTTATGACGGAAGTTAATGTTTTGCCTTGTGTTTTTAAGAATGAGCATAGAATAGAGCATGCTCTATATTTTACCTCATATAAGTAAGCGATCTTACGTCAGTTTAGGAATATCAATGTCATGTGTTTATTTGCTATCTCGTTCATAATGTCAAAGTCGAGAAAGTGGTAGGGCTAGTTTTTATCGTAGCACTTCTGAAGTGCGGCTACTCAGTGCTTCTGTCATACTACGCCTTTGAAAAGGGTTCAAATAAAATCGAGTGACAAATCGAGTAAGAAATGCCTAATTAGGGTATCCTCAAATTAAGTCAAAATGCTTTAAATAATTTTAAAATTATACGAAGTCCATGAGCCCTTCTCATATTCTATCTTCTATCTTTCTCTTTTCAGTAAAATCACAGTGGTCATGCTATTTTTAACAGAGAACAGGATATAGCAAAATTTCTGAATCAATTAACTGAATAATTTTCATTCAATTTCACTTCTTCTGCCTCTGTGGTCTAGTGGTCTAAGCCATGGGCTTACGATCCGGAGGTCCTGGGTTCGATTCCCAGGGGGGGAATACAAAATTGATATTTGTCAATTTATCAGATTGTGAGGTTTTCCCCAGTTTGATTAGGACATTGCAGGCTGAATCACCTGATTGTCCGAAAAGAAAAAGGATTCCGTGCTTCGGAGGGCACGTTAAGCCGTCGGTCCCGGTCGCTGTCTTGATAGTGGTCGTTACTGAAACCATGTCAGAGGCCTATAGCTGTGCTACTAGGCGGTTTGAAAACTCTGACACCAGGGTTTATCGGGTCGTTGTTTGACTCGAAAATCCACTCGCTAAGAAGAAGAATTTCACTTCGCGTTCTCCTTGTATCATACTTGTATGAAGCCATATTATATTCAAAATCTGCGCGCGTGCATTGAAAGCTGAAGTAATTAAAAGTTGTGTATGTCCGTGTGTGTACAGTCAATGGCTGTTTTTTCACTAGACGGTACGAAAACGGGCCCATAACGATATCGTCACGATACGGTGGGTCTGTTTTTCCACTAGGACGGTAATATCGCACCAATTACGTCCACCTAGTTCCAATCAGAGCGCACACATACACGCGTGATTCGTACGAATACAAAAGAACAGTGGGAACCAATGCCATGCCATTGCCGTGCCGTCAAATGGAAAAAAGAGTGCCATATAATTTTATTGATTTTCATCACTGATTTGAGTAGTCGCTACCACTCCGCTAGCTCCTAACGCCTTTTACTCTTCTATGATTGTACAAGACGCATGTGCATAGTTTGTTGGGATATGTTGTCCATAGATGTCACTGTAGAAATTGTAGGGAATAATACATGGCGATGGTGAGATTTGTTCTGGTTAATTTATAAGGTCTGAGGAATTCGACATTGTTAGTCTCGAATATAGTCTCAAATGGTCTCAAAAGGTCTCAAAAGTGGTACAGGAAGAATAATAATAAAGTGTAATATCAAGTGCAAAAGTGTTTCTCTAATTAGGGCCAGTAACCAGTAATAGGCAGGAAGCGCTGGATCCCCCTGCGCTCAGGATCAGGGCTATGGTGTTATTCAATGATTTTCACACATTATCTCTTCCACGATACCGTGCCGTTGCCGTTGCTGTGGGCGTGCCGTCTAGTGCAAAAACGCCCAATGTGTGTGTGCGTGTGAACTCTACAACTAGGGCGGAAGGATAGAAACTTAGTTTATAACAGATTTCACACTTGAAGTAAAAAATTCTCTGCGAACATTTTAAAATTGCTACATGAAAAATTAAACACTCTGAAAGCAACGTTGGAAGTTTTACAGCGGTATTTAATTTAATTTTTAGTGTAGGGGCAGGTAAAATACGTATTTGAAGTTACTTTAATCAACATAATATACGCATGAATCTATCTGCCTTGACATAATATGGCGTATTTAAAACCGCTACCTATTACGCCGCTACCGCTAAATCTATGTATGTACATACTTACTTACTTTGTTTCTTTAACGTTGAGTTATCGATATCAACGTGTATAGCGGCTCATAAACTGCGTTTTCTTTATAACTTAAAAGAAATTCTTAGTAACCGCAAGCGCGTAGCGTTTGTAAAACAGTTGATGTTGCAGGTTGAGCCTATAATCACATATTACTTATGAGCGCGGCGTCAGCTATAATTCTAATTGAAATGGCCCAAAACAAACAGACGCGAGTCTGGTGTATTCCATATTACTTTTATCGCACTCAATGTCAGTCCAATCATAATTTTTTTGAAAAATCTTCTTTTATAGGGTGTAATGTAACGGAAATGGCATATACCTACACAACACACTGAAGGATGTGAATTTGCTTATGAACAATGAAAGTAGGTCGAAATACGATTAGAAAAACTTGAGGTATTTTGTTTTGTTTTGTTTTTCTGAAGTTCTAAAAGTACCCACTTTTAGCACATTTTCAATGCAAAGCTTAGAATATTAATAAGTATAAATCGAGACTTGGTACATAAAAAAAGAAAAATTATTTCAAGTTGCAGCAAACCGTAAATTACGGTTTATATAATTATAAAATAATAATGTTTGTGTTTGAGGTGCAATTAATTTATTACGAATGGTGGCGTCACCTCTGCTCTGTTACCTCCTTAAAGCAGTTAATTTTATGTGGGTTGAGTCAGTACATATCAGGAAATTACCGCGATTTATAACCTTATATACATACATATAATCACGCCTTTATCCCTAATGGGGTAGGCAGAGCAAAAACGACCTAAACAATGTTCGTTTTGCCACGTTTGACAAGTTTTGAGGGTTATTACAGATGATTGAGTATATTGCTATAGTGACGGGTTGTCAGCCCATCGCCTAAATTGCAAAACACAGAAACCGTCGAATCCCTTAGCTGGTTTTTACAGCATGCCCGGGAGGAGATGCAGCTGGCACATTCTATGTTTTTTTACCACTCCTAGTCCAGCATGGAAGAAAGATTTATAACCTTAATCACAAAGAAAGCCATATAGTTATCCCTGTTCCTATTATTTGCTATCTGACCTATTTTTCTTATAAAAACAACAAGAAATTTAAAAAAGAGTTAAATAAAAATACCGACTGTAGTATAAATAAATGTTTCAATGCATCAATTGCAATATATTGTTCTAAATATGACTCAACATAATAATAATATGACTTTTTTGACAGTGACATATATTTTTAAGTTGACATGTATAATTGTATATTAAAAGGTATTTGTAATTGATATCAATAAACATAATGACTTTATGTAATTTCTATTATTTTAACACCCCACTCGACAGGTTCAGTTGAAAAAAAAAATGTTGAAGACCTATAATATGGCGCCCATAATCCGTCATATTGATTATTGATAAACCACACCGATCTAAGAACACTCAGGTGTTTAAAATCAATCAAGAGATATGCTAATTGTTGAAATCCATCCAGCCTTTTCGGAGATATGAGGTAATGAAGGAATATCAAAACATACACACATAAGATACATACAAGATACGCGCGAAAAACATAACCTTTCCTTGAAAGTCGGGTAAAAAAGGCAACAGTAATCCGCCACGTGCTTGCACAGTGGGTGGATTACGCTAGCTAAAGCACAGGGTCTAAAAACCCTGTTGTTTCGAGCTTACGAACCCTAGCCGGGGTCAATCCTTGCGCAAACAGTTTCACCCTGACGTGAGGTCAGTTTTATTTCAGGACTCGGAACTGGGAGCAAATACAACCTATTTTTAGTCGAACACTGGACGTGCCGTTGCACTAGTTGGCTTGATAAAAAAAAAGGAAAGTGAGTATAGAAAGTTTACTGATCGTAATTGCGATCGCAATGTCACGTACGAATGAGATTAAAAACTGAAAGGGACAAAGAAACTTGATTAATTCTATCCCAAAACAGTGAATTTTGTTATTTTTGAAGTATATCCAGTAATAGACGTATATTCAACCATCGAACGATGCATCCAAGTCGCATCTAATTGTCATTCCATCAATGCATTCCAATTCCAATGGAGCTTTCGACCTGCGGCTGTTTTTCCGTACATGCATAAGTAGGTATACCTTAATATCTTCAAGTTAATGTGAATAAGATTTTTCTGCGCGTTCTCGCTCTAACATTAACTTTAAGAACAAACCACCGTTTCATGTAAAAATAACACATTTTATTCTTACATATTTCTAATTGGTTGACAAAGAAAAAAAAACACTGGTTAATTGTCTTCCTAATTGTAAAGTATTGTTTTCAAAATGAGCTGATCATGACTTTTATCATCAAAATCAGAAAGTGCATGATCACCTAAATGTATATTAACTCCGCGGCCCGCTGAGCCAAAATGGATTCTTCACAATAGGGTGCCAGCAATTTTTCCTTATTAATGCTCCTTTTCACTCATTTTTCGCCTTTGTTTCTATAGTATAAGAGAATATCGTTCGCTCTTTTTATAAAAGCGAAGACATCAAAAGTCTCGGCGTTTTTGTAAAGGAATATTTTTGTAATGAATTATGAAATGTTTTTCAACATATTCCTTTTAATCTTGCTCATATTGAAGTCTTTACATTAAACTGATTGATATTTTATAAAGATACGAAATATGGCAGGCTTTTGGGGTTCTGATATTTATTTTCATGTTTTTTTTTCTTTTGCGCATTGTATTTAAAACAATTCGGATTTATTTCAACTTTAATCAGCACTTATTTTAAGTTATTTTTTCTTAACTGTTGTGGTAACAAATATCAATATTTTAATTAATCGAATCGTCAACTTATTACATTGTCATGTCTTATGTCATGTCAAGAAACTTTTGACTTGGCTAAATGCCTTAATGATAATATACTGAAGACTTGGCTAATAATAGGAACAGGGATAACTATATGGCTTTCTTTGTGATTAAGGTTATAAATCTTTCTTCCATGCTGGACTAGGAGTGGTAAAAAAACATAGAATGTGCCAGCTGCATCTCCTCCCGGGCATGCTGTAAAAACCAGCTAAGGGATTCGACGGTTTCTGTGTTTTGCAATTTAGGCGATGGGCTGACAACCCGTCACTATAGCAATATACTCAATCATCTGTAATAACCCTCAAAACTTGTCAAACGTGGCAAAACGAACATTGTTTAGGTCGTTTTTGCTCTGCCTACCCCATTAGGGATAAAGGCGTGATTATATGTATGTATATAAGGTTATAAATCGCGGTAATTTCCTGATATGTACTGACTCAACCCACATAAAATTAACTGCTTTAAGGAGGTAACAGAGCAGAGGTGACGCCACCATTCGTAATAAATTAATTGCACCTCAAACACAAACATTATTATTTTATAATTATATAAACCGTAATTTACGGTTTGCTGCAACTTGAAATAATTTTTCTTTTTTTATGTACCAAGTCTCGATTTATACTTATTAATATTCTAAGCTTTGCATTGAAAATGTGCTAAAAGTGGGTACTTTTAGAACTTCAGAAAAACAAAACAAAACAAAATACCTCAAGTTTTTCTAATCGTATTTCGACCTACTTTCATTGTTCATAAGCAAATTCACATCCTTCAGTGTGTTGTGTAGGTATATGCCATTTCCGTTACATTACACCCTATAAAAGAAGATTTTTCAAAAAAATTATGATTGGACTGACATTGAGTGCGATAAAAGTAATATGGAATACACCAGACTCGCGTCTGTTTGTTTTGGGCCATTTCAATTAGAATTATAGCTGACGCCGCGCTCATAAGTAATATGTGATTATAGGCTCAACCTGCAACATCAACTGTTTTACAAACGCTACGCGCTTGCGGTTACTAAGAATTTCTTTTAAGTTATAAAGAAAACGCAGTTTATGAGCCGCTATACACGTTGATATCGATAACTCAACGTTAAAGAAACAAAGTAAGTAAGTATGTACATACATAGATTTAGCGGTAGCGGCGTAATAGGTAGCGGTTTTAAATACGCCATATTATGTCAAGGCAGATAGATTCATGCGTATATTATGTTGATTAAAGTAACTTCAAATACGTATTTTACCTGCCCCTACACTAAAAATTAAATTAAATACCGCTGTAAAACTTCCAACGTTGCTTTCAGAGTGTTTAATTTTTCATGTAGCAATTTTAAAATGTTCGCAGAGAATTTTTTACTTCAAGTGTGAAATCTGTTATAAACTAAGTTTCTATCCTTCCGCCCTAGTTGTAGAGTTCACACGCACACACACATTGGGCGTTTTTGCACTAGACGGCACGCCCACAGCAACGGCAACGGCACGGTATCGTGGAAGAGATAATGTGTGAAAATCATTGAATAACACCATAGCCCTGATCCTGAGCGCAGGGGGATCCAGCGCTTCCTGCCTATTACTGGTTACTGGCCCTAATTAGAGAAACACTTTTGCACTTGATATTACACTTTATTATTATTCTTCCTGTACCACTTTTGAGACCTTTTGAGACCATTTGAGACTATATTCGAGACTAACAATGTCGAATTCCTCAGACCTTATAAATTAACCAGAACAAATCTCACCATCGCCATGTATTATTCCCTACAATTTCTACAGTGACATCTATGGACAACATATCCCAACAAACTATGCACATGCGTCTTGTACAATCATAGAAGAGTAAAAGGCGTTAGGAGCTAGCGGAGTGGTAGCGACTACTCAAATCAGTGATGAAAATCAATAAAATTATATGGCACTCTTTTTTCCATTTGACGGCACGGCAATGGCATGGCATTGGTTCCCACTGTTCTTTTGTATTCGTACGAATCACGCGTGTATGTGTGCGCTCTGATTGGAACTAGGTGGACGTAATTGGTGCGATATTACCGTCCTAGTGGAAAAACAGACCCACCGTATCGTGACGATATCGTTATGGGCCCGTTTTCGTACCGTCTAGTGAAAAAACAGCCATTGACTGTACACACACGGACATACACAACTTTTAATTACTTCAGCTTTCAATGCACGCGCGCAGATTTTGAATATAATATGGCTTCATACAAGTATGATACAAGGAGAACGCGAAGTGAAATTCTTCTTCTTAGCGAGTGGATTTTCGAGTCAAACAACGACCCGATAAACCCTGGTGTCAGAGTTTTCAAACCGCCTAGTAGCACAGCTATAGGCCTCTGACATGGTTTCAGTAACGACCACTATCAAGACAGCGACCGGGACCGACGGCTTAACGTGCCCTCCGAAGCACGGAATCCTTTTTCTTTTCGGACAATCAGGTGATTCAGCCTGCAATGTCCTAATCAAACTGGGGAAAACCTCACAATCTGATAAATTGACAAATATCAATTTTGTATTCCCCCCCTGGGAATCGAACCCAGGACCTCCGGATCGTAAGCCCATGGCTTAGACCACTAGACCACAGAGGCAGAAGAAGTGAAATTGAATGAAAATTATTCAGTTAATTGATTCAGAAATTTTGCTATATCCTGTTCTCTGTTAAAAATAGCATGACCACTGTGATTTTACTGAAAAGAGAAAGATAGAAGATAGAATATGAGAAGGGCTCATGGACTTCGTATAATTTTAAAATTATTTAAAGCATTTTGACTTAATTTGAGGATACCCTAATTAGGCATTTCTTACTCGATTTGTCACTCGATTTTATTTGAACCCTTTTCAAAGGCGTAGTATGACAGAAGCACTGAGTAGCCGCACTTCAGAAGTGCTACGATAAAAACTAGCCCTACCACTTTCTCGACTTTGACATTATGAACGAGATAGCAAATAAACACATGACATTGATATTCCTAAACTGACGTAAGATCGCTTACTTATATGAGGTAAAATATAGAGCATGCTCTATTCTATGCTCATTCTTAAAAACACAAGGCAAAACATTAACTTCCGTCATAAACATACACCTACGACGATACATTTTCTCGTAAATAGGACAGATGAACTCATAGAGCTAGAAATAATACCTAGTAGAGGAGCGAGCGCAAGTTGTGTTTCTTATCACGCGCGCAAATGTGACGTTAATAACATAAGACCAAAGAGTAAGCAGCGTAGAAGGTGCCTGGTAAATTGACAATACTTGTTGAATAAATTTCGGAATTAATATTTAATTAAATGATCACCAGTTGCGTGCTTAAAAGCTTCAGTAGATTGGGCTAAAAACTTTTTCAAATGATAATAAACGATATTATTATTATTTTTATGAATAAAAAAACTAAATGGAAATAAATATTGTGTGTTACCACTAAATTAAAAACTATTTGTCTAATGTAATAATTTTTTTTTTTTTTTCATTCGTCGTATTTCTATTTTCATTTTATTTTCATTTTATATAAAAAAAAAACAGCATAATTTGTTTTGAAAACAAGTAACATAATTACGTAGTTACGTAAAAAGTAATTAAGCATAATTTATTCATGTTCGGGTAATTAGTAACTGAAAACGTTAATATCATAAGTACCAAGTACCAAGTGAATGGTTTCGAATGAAACAAGTTTTAAAATACAGGGTGTTAATTAAAATTTAAGATTGCCAATGATGGTTTTTTCGAGTATCCACAAAGGAACATATTAAAATAATACCGTGTGTAAGGGACAGCGTACCAGAAACGGATAGGGGTTGGAAATGAGAAAAATAAAAATAAAATCCCATACAAAATGGCCACCTTGATCAGCCAATTTATTGTATAAAACAGCCAATTTATTTTTCTTTTCTTAAAATAATTTCCTGGTAAAAGTTGTTCAGTCTCTCCCACAGCTTTCTGATTGACAATTTTGGCTAATTTTTAGGTAAATTATCTGATAGGTATGGGAAAATATTTTTTAATACACCTACCTATTTTTTTTTTAGGGTCAGTTCGGCCCTGAGTCATTTCGGTCCAAATAATAATACCAGATACAACGCGTATATACAGTTGTCAAGAAAAGTCAGTACAGGCCATTTAATATACGTTTTCTCAAACATGCATGAAAATAGTCTTATTCCTTATGCAAAATCAATACGCAAACTTTGACATTTACGGTTTCTCAAATTAAAAAAAAAAACTTTTCATAGAACTCGTCTTTTTCAAATTTCGAACAACAAAGCGCTCCGTCAAAGTACAAAACGCCATTCCTCCATGCCAAAACTGTTCAGCAAAGTCCAAAACGCCATGACTTCATGCCCAAACTTTTTTTTCTAAGTACACTTGCGTTTAGTTTCAACCATTTGCATTTGTGTTGACCTAGCACTGAGGCTGTACGCCATAGATTTTTTTTATTTATGAATTTCCTTGCATTAATTTGAGAAAAGCACTATGTAAGCCTCGGCGGAAATAGCAATTGCCTGACTCGTATTCTTCAATCATTCAATCCCTACTCGTTCGTCAATTGCTGGTTTTCCATGCCTCGACAACAATGTACTATTTATTCATAAAATTTATTGCAAGAGTGATTCGAGTTATAGAACTTTTCTACACTATATAACAGTCATAATTTTTTATTGTTAACGCTTTGATCCCTATTAATATTTTCAAAACTATGTCGCATCTGCAACGTTACCTAATCTATGATTCTAACACATATCTGTGACTGCGAGGGCGCTGCATTGAATAAATCTTGGATTTTGGGTCACTTTATGTTCGTAAGCCCGCAAAATACCAAGCTACAGTCGCTATAGAAATATACCGGGTGTAAGGGACAGGGTACCAGGAAATGATAGGGGTTGTTGCTGTCAACGAAACTGAACAACTTTCACCGGAAAATTCTTTCGGGAAATTAAATGAAAATTTGACTTTCCCATACATATAATGACCACCTCGATCAGACAACTTTTTTTTTTAACATAGGTATGTGTATACCTACCTAGCTGATGTTCGTTATATCACATTATCTTTTGCCCTACCAATTATCTTTCGATTGATTTTTCTTTACTTTTTGTACCGCGGGAAAACAGAGTGTGAAGTCACGTTGCAGTCATAATCATTTGTAAATATCAAAGAACTCAAGAAAAATATCTCTAATTTATTAGTAATAAATGATAAAGTGTAATAGAATATCAATACAGTAAAGCAACTTTTATTTTCTTTGGTCTGTTCAAAAATAGCATCTCTACCAAAGCTAAAAAGCTGCTCTCAAAACCGGGTTAGCGGCAATAAAACAAGCCCTAACATTAACTAAAATGGCGTTTCAATTTTTGCGGATGGTCTCCCAGTTTCCGAGCACTTTATCATCTCACTTTCACCCCGAAACTAGCGATAACGAGTATTCTGACAAAAACCGGACGGGTGCAGCGGACGTTCGGCTGTAACTCACCCGGCTGTAACCGGACCGAACCGGATAAGACTGGCTACCTTTGCCTATGCCACAGTGAAGTAAAAAGCACAGTAGCAAGCACAATATGTAAAAGGGATCCCCCTTTACATAATTGTGCTTGGAGGCAGTTCACCCGCGACCACGACTCGTGTAACCGAGTTGAAACGTCGGGATAAAAGGTAAATTCCTATTTTGCATATTTTTTTATTTCCTGAAAGAATTTCCTGCTGATAGTTGTTTAGTTTCATTGACTAAGTATTCAACTCTTTCAGTTTTCGTTACGCTTTCCCTTACACCCGGTATGTAACGTTAAAGCACGAATTAGAACACTGAAAATAAGTAGAATTCATAGTTTCTTCTAAATACGTCATGTATAAGGATTTTTTAGATATAAAATTCCCAGATGCTTGCCTACGTAAACAAAGACATGAATTTAAGAAATCATAAACTCTGAACTTCGTTTTTCATTCTTCCCAAATTTGAAGATATAAACTCCTCTGCGATATTTCAATGTCAAACTTTCCATTGAGATAAAGATCATACAAAAGTGGAATGAGGAGCAATTATCAAGACGTTACCTCCGTTGAGTAATTAGATGGGTAAATTAATTATCCGTATTTTTATTACAATTTAATTTTGAATGCTAAAGTAACAACTCTGTTTGTTAACTTTTCATGATTGAACGGGTTTTGATGAATTTATCAACATCATACATACATACATAAAATCACGCTTTTATCTAAAAGGGGTAGACAGAGTGAAAACGACCTAAAGAAAGGACATTCTACCACTTCTGACGAGTTTTGAGGGTTATTACTCAGATGATAATGTATATTGCTATAGTGACGGGTTTTCAGACCGTCGCCTAAATTATAATACACTTAAACTCTCGAATTCCTTAGCGGATTTTCACAGCATGCCTGGGAGATACAGCTGGCACATTCTATGTTTTACTATCACTCCCAGTCCAGCATAGAGGTATCTCTGTTTTGCAGCAAAATAGATGCATTCTGATCTAATACTGAAAGTTCTCCTGCAACGTAAACTGGAACGGCCAGGGAAGTCGTAAAAGGCAGTTGAGTGAAAAACTCGCACCGCCAGCGTTCGCTGTCTGGAACCCGAAGTCAGGCATTCCATTGTGCAGTTTTGGTATATAATGGTGTTATCGGCTTCCAATACTTTCCATAAAAAAAAAGTTTTTACATGAATGCCTCTTGGTTATCGTTATTTCCTTTGGTGCTCAGGAGGTCTGAGCCTAGACCTTCGGATTTAGAGGTGTCGGGTTTGATTAAAAAGACATGCAAAGCTGTGATGTTACCGAAAACGATGTCCACGACAGGGCGAAGTGGAGGAGAAAAACACGGAAAGCGGACCACGTCATCAGGCGGGAACTACGCTAGGAAGAAGAAGAAGAAGGGTTTGATTAAAAAGTTTACAAAAAAATAAAAATAATATAAAAAAAAAAAACAATTAAGCTTTATTATGTGAAAACCATTCTTTTCTTTTCCTACTCTATTGGTTAAAGTGGCAAACGACCTGATCAATCCTGGTAGAGACTGTTCAAATAATACAATAAAGAAAATAAATACTCAAAAGAAAATAAGTCCTCAAAACACTGTACTTATTTACCTATCTAGCCATCCTTTTACAAAGTTAATTAATACTACACAACAAAACAAGACAAAGGCTTATCCTGTATTCATTTTGTGCCTATTTTGTCACAAAAGTAGAAGAAAATGTCACATCAAATACGACGAAACTAAATAAAAATACAATATACTCACGAAAGAGTGCGACCAATGTTAGAGCGATTCACGGTTGACCGACAGAACAGCAGATCGAATTACTTTACAGCGAAATTATGTTTGAACGAAAAACTAAACATCAACTCAATCGATCAAAAAAAGGGCATTCAGTGTCAGCTTGAGACATTTTGTATTGAAGATGGCCTATTAGTGTTTCATATTTCGTGCTATATTGCTTAGAGAAAGTTGTTTAATCTCATGAGTAGGTTCACTTTTAAGTTTCGTAAGCAATTTTTTGTATGATCTAACGTTTGTCGATCTTATGTCACTATAACGTGGTTCGATCAAAAATGATGTCGATCTTACGTTTTTCGCTCTAGCGTTAGTTCGCTATGAATTGATTTGTACTACATTTCTGTCGGTCAACAGTAAATCGCTCTATCGTTAGTCGACGTTAAGAATTCACTTTTACGAAACGATATAGTTCAAAAGAGTAAGGTCACCGTCACACGGAGTTTTGAACTTCAGAATAGCAAGTTGGTTGGCAGTTGGCACTAACTTGATACGAAGTTGGCAGACCAGCGGACTAGTAAGTTCATATATATTTCTAAACTGGATTATTTACTTTGAAACGAGTGTACTACCTATTATAACACCGGGCGATATGAAAATGAAAATGAAAATATTTATTATATGCTTAGGAAGGTAATCTTGTTGATAAAGCTGAATCGTTGCGTTATTTAGTGTGTCTAGGCATAGTCATGACATTAACCAAGAACAGAACAATAAAACTGTCGTGTCGTAACTTCTTCTGTACGTAAATATGTATCTTCTTAGGTACTTTCTAAATAACAGAACAAAATAGCGAGAATCTTTGACTATACTAGAACGTTCGCAACTAAAGTGTAATAAGAAAAGACATTGTCTGGATTTGTATTCATCTGGAAGGGGTAGAGGGTAGTATACAAAAAATGCCATTTGAATTGAATTCGCATTTTCTTTTCGTACAAAATTCCAGGGCATTTTCTTTGGCCGTTCGAGTCTTTGATTTTATCGCATAAAGGCGCGTGAACCTCCGCGCTAAACTTTGACATCTACGTAAAATTTGTTTCAAAGAATAATAATAATAATTTATAACACATTTGCTCGTAAAGGGTCTCTTATTACACCAATTTCAATATTGTATTGTATCTTATTACGTACTTGTGCGTAATCGTAATGTAAAATGCACGAGTGCTGTAAAACACACGAGTTTTTTTTTAATTAGGTAAAACGCACGGTTTATCGAACGGTACTTTTTTAAATCTTAGCAAAGAGTTTTTATGGCAGAAAAGTGGTCAACATTTTATAAAAACAAAATTAACTTTGGGAGATAAAGTATAATAAAATAAACATTTAATTCTTTGATTTAATTATTTTTTACAATAAATTACAACCATTTATCTGTAACAAAATAAAAAAAAATATTAATTTACTTTATTAGTAATACTGGCTGGTTTTTGTTTCTTTGTACTATGTCTTAAAAAAGAAAGCGTTGATGCGCGCGCATCCTAATTTGTGAACGAGTAAAAATTTTTTTTTCGCGCGCGTTTTTTCTTTTCGCTGTATTGTTTTAATTTTTTAGCTATTTCCTCGCAAATATGTTATAAAACGTCGTACGACATTCGTGCGGTTTGATAATTACAGCCTCTGCTTTCTTGTTGCCCTCGCCTACGGCTCGGGCTAGCAATATCGCCTCGGCTGTAATGATCAACCCACCGCACTTATATCGTAATGTACTATTATAACACATTTGCTCGTAAAGGGTCTCTTACTACACCAATTTCAATATTGTATTGTATCTTATTACGTACTTGAGCGTAATCGTAATGTAAAATGCACGAGTGCTGTAAAACACACGAGTTTTTTTTTTTAATTAGGTAAAACGCACGGTTTATCGAACGGTACTTTTTTAAATCTTAGCAAAGAGTTTTTATAAAATTACTTTGGGAGATAAAGTTTAATAAAATAAACATTTAATTCTTTGATTTAATTAATTTTTACAATAAATTACAACCATTTATCTGTAACAAAATAAAAAAAAAATTAATTTAGTTTATTAGTAATACTGGCTGGTTTTTTGTGCTTTGCCTTAAAAAAAAGCGCTGCGCGATATTTGTAGGTAATCTGGGGTACGTTCAGAAACGCTCGATCGATCGAAATTTAACCTGGTTAAAAATTATATTGCCCGTTCAGAGACTCCTGGCAGACGAAATTTCGACTAGGTTAATTTTTATCCGGCCCGTTCAGAGGCGCACCGGAAGTGAGGTTTTATCTGTCAGCAGCTAAGGTGCACGTTCAGTGCGTCCCACTAGTATAAAATGCGATCGGTATAAATATCGAACTGGGTCGACTGAACGTACACCTGTGGATGCGCGCGCATCGCTAATTTGTGAACGAGTAAAAATTATTCCTCGCTTTTTTTCTTTTCGCTGTATTGTTTTAATTTTTTAGCTATTTCCTCGCAAATATGTTATAAAACGTCGTACGACATACGTGCGGTTTGATAATTACAGCCTCTGCTTTCTTGTAGCCCTCGCCTACGGCTCGGGCTAGCAATATCGCCTCGGCTGTAACTGTCAACGCACCGCACTTGTATCGTAATGTACTATTATAAAACTTTTTTGACACCAGGTATTTTATTATGTTCTGTGACTTAGTTAAGGGTCTAATGAAAGCTTTTGTGTTCTAGTGGTCAAAAAGGATAATAAAACTTATTAAATTCTCAGGCACAAATTATCATCATATATTTATAGGTACGTATCCAGTTCAAAAACTGGCTGTTCACTTTGAAATCACATTGTTGAACTATTTGTATTACGTTACACCAGAAATACCAATTATTTACTCACATACACAATAATGATATTTTAAATCACATTAAGAAAAGATACTAAGTTGCTGAACACCACAAAAGCTAAAAGGGGTGCAAAATGTAGTCCATAGTTGAACTCGGTACAGTGTGAAGGCGTCTTATCGTCTTGTATCAAGTACGTACCAAAGAATTTTCATTTTGCCCCACACGCGAGAGGTCAAATGGAAATTAATAATGGAGTTTTGGTGGAATTCCCTCGAAATATTTATGCGAATCTGGCGGAATTCCCAACTCGGAACGATTGCGGCTTTTTCAAAAGATTCCCAAATTAATGAGATTTGAAGTACAAAGTTAATTGCCGAATACTTCCCATTGCTTTTTGATTTTAGAGTCTTTGTTCAGAAATGCTTTTAAGAGCTCTTTACGATAGAGTTTCAGCATTTTTACAATCATTATTGTTTAATGCCATCCATAGGATTATTTTGTAACCTCTGTGTAAAATTTATATTTTTTTATCGTTATAAGTGGGACAGTTTGGGCTAATATAATAATAATAATAATATAAAACAGTCATCATCCATCATCATAGATGTCATCATATCTCTGTGATGGGTACCTCCTGAACAATGTATTGGCAAGTAATATAATATTAGCTAAGTATCGACAAGCACTAGGATATCTATAGAAAATCCAGTTTTCTTGTTGGGTTTCATAACAACTCGTCCTTATCTCTTAATTAAAAAATTCGTTGCATATTTTTATATCTTTTCATGGGCAATGGTACTTATATTTTTTTTTAAAAGACAATGAATGGAGGTCAGGAGCTCGTTTTCGCATCAAAAGAAGTCCCAAACACTTCAGAACGACACTAAGTATGACGTCCATTGAAAACCGAGAGATGAGTCCTCTTGAGAGTATAACTTTGTGAGAAAGGCTGTATTTCATTGTTAAATTAAACTGAGTTGTTCTGACAACAAAGTAGTATAATAACCACGCCTCCGTGATAAGAGAGCTAATTAGTTACCAAATTAAATGTTGTTCGTCAATCTTTTGAGGTATATTATGAGATATCAACTCATGTTAGTATAAATATGAAAGAAAGAAAATAATAAATTCGCCTCGGGCCACGACCTCGGGCAGGATTCAAACCTGCGCCTCTGGATTGCCGGTCCATTGCACTACCGCTATGCTACCGAGACCGGCTACAGTCTCGGTAGTGACGAAATTACTATAGTCTTTCTTATGTACACGTCATAGCGACGTTAGCGACATCTAGCCGTGTTGTGTAAGAACTACACAGGGCTTGACCAGTCCAAATTACATATTATGTTAGTGTCTCACTACGAGACAAATACTAGCATAAAAACTGGTTTTATTTTATTGTTAGCACTGGGTCTGCTGATGAAACATACCCTGACGCTAAACACTAAAATAAGCGCTGGTTCCATGTTGAGCTAGAATCAAACCTTCCGCGAAAATGATAGAAAACTAGAGATCCTGTTGATCGCATCTAGGTACACATTTGGATAGACCGATATGTATTGTAATAAATATGTTAAAAAGATTGTCCTAATGTAAATTATGAGTAAGTATATTATACCGTAACACGGAAAGTTGAGTTCATATTTCAGATTCTTTAAAATAAGTAAATATTTTCTGGCCTAAATTGCTTAAGCGACTACAAATTGAGGTCAAGACTCATTGTTCCGGAAAACACGGATTTCTCCCGAAACACAATGTCTGCGACTCCTTTCAGACCGAGACACAAACAGTGCTCTTCATAAACTACACTTCATACACGAAGAAAATAAGTTCTCGTCCCCAAATAATCAAGAAATAAGAGCAACGATTATAGCTGCAAGACAAAAATATTAAGCATAAAAAATTATGCTCCGTGTCAAACTGCATTCTACTCATACGTTTATGGTTACTTTAGTAGCCGAGGGTACAGTTGTTTTATTGCAGTATGTGGTTGCGTGTGTACGTACAGACATTACTGTGACGATCTTACGTACAAAAAAGCAATAGTTTTACACACACACAATCATAAGTATGGCTAAGCTGCAGTCGTGAAATAAGACATCTGTACACCCACTCATTTCTTGTCAGTCCTGGTTACCATGTAGCCTGAATTTTAAATTACAGCTGAAAATTAGTATACTTACATTATTTTGCACTTCCTGTCTCGGTGTTCGTTCTCTGACGTCAAGTGCTTCCAAGTTTCAATTCATCTCTCCACTTTTTCTGATACCAGTGTCGGTGTCCTTTCTATCAAGATGCATGTCCTGTCTTAGGTACTCTTTAGCTTTCATTCAATCTTTATTTTAGATCTTTTCATTAAAAAATGTGATAAAAAAAGGAAATAGGAAAATATTTCACTCAAGCTCAATAATTTGTGTGTTTTTACAAAATTGACGACTTAAACTATACATTCAAAACAAAGTCTTAACATAATTTTGGTGAACAAATCAACAACGCCTTGGGGTAAATGTACAAAGCTTAGCATTCTATTATTAAGTAGGTACACAAGCTGTCCACAGGGCTGTATCTGAGAAGGGGCGGTAAACAAAGTGCTCTTTATCTGGGTGTTACAGTGATGACAAACGGAGGTATCCTACCTGACAAGTGTCCTTAAACGTCTTAAGGGGATAATGCAAAGGAAAATACCTGTTTTTTATTTAGTGTTATACACATTACAACTGTTAAATAACGGTTTTTTTAGCCGAAACGTCGAGTAAACACAGGTATTTATCGTTTTATAAATGCCTATCAATCCCATACGCGCTAAAAAACCCGTTATTTAACAGTCATATAGCGTTATACATTTTGGAGGGTACAAAAAAAGAGTTGTTGAGGCGGTATAGAAATTCCGACAGACGGACCTATAATCAGGACAAAATTGTAAAAAAATCTTGTAATTCTTGGGACTATGTACGTACAGTCAACCAAGGATAACTCCTCAACTCCCAAGGGTACCAGGGCCGCTCCAAACGGATACAGTAATTGTTTAAATGCTTAGTCATAAAATTTCGTATACGTGTGCAGGTTAATAAACTGTACCAGCACACATCTTATAAATAAACACCTGCCTGATAAAACTTCATTGGTTTTACGCGGCCCTGGTACCCTAACACCTCGGAGTACTTGAGTATCTCTAAAAATAAAACAGCAATATGTAACCCGCTATACGATATCCTTACATAAACATGATCAAACTGCTCTACTGCAGAGGCAGTTTTAATGTATTCAGTACCTAGTTACCTAGTTAGCATGTAAATCTTCCAAACTTTGGGCTCAATGTTGAGCTATCGAGTTACTCTGCTAACTCCAACTCTAGTTAGTAACGCAGGTATCAGTTATTACTCTCTCTACGTGTCGGTAGCTCACCAAGTCTAGACCTAAAATAGGAAAGATTCTACAATATTTTAAAATGTTTTCGTTAAACAAAAACAAAATACTTTGCTAAGTATCGTGAAAAAATCCCACAATACGCAAGTAATTACAGGTGTACATCGTACCAGAAACTGATAGGAGTGAAGTCCATGAAACTGAACAACTATCATCAGGAAATTCTTTCAGGACATAAAAAAAAAGTTGGCTCTTTCATAAAAAAAATCCTGATAGAGGTTGTAATTTTATATGTTTTTGAAGTGAGAACTTCTTTAGCAGTGTAGTGCACTTTTTGGGATGGGTAAAAAATGTTAAACTCACGTCAGACCAGAGTTTTGACCTCTGGGCATACACTAATTGTACGCAAACAGAGGCCAAGAAAGAGGCCAAGTAAAATGGCCGATCCGCGCCATCCAGAGTTTTGACCTCTGGTCACACACAAAATGTATGCAATATTTCCTTGAAGTTTTCTCTGGGGAAAAATGCATAAATGTCTAGTTTGGGAGTCAGTTGGAGATCTGTCAATTGATCATCTGTCTGTCAGACGAACCTGGTATACCGGGTGTAAGGGACAGCGTCCCGTAAACTTATAGGGGTTGCTCAGTCAACGAAACTGAACAACTATCACCAGGATTTTTTTCCAGGAAATGAAAAAAAAAAAATTGCTTTTCCATACAAATTGTCGGATCGAGGCGGTCACTTTGTATGAAAAAGCAAATTTTTTTTTTCATTTCCTGAAAAAAAATCCCGGTGATAGTTGTTCAGTTTGGTTGTCTGAGCAACCCCTATCAGCTGAATTAAATACGACCATTCTTCTATGGGAATATTTTTTATGCAGAAATGAGATATTTTACACAAGTAGAGTCACACCTGTATCCCTTACGGGGTTGGTAGAGCGTCAACGAGCTCGTGCATAACGAAGCACAGAAACCGGTCAACTGTGCATGAGCTGCCATAGGTAGTTGAAGTTTCAACCGGCAGGATGCCATGGACGCGTTATAACAAGAACGAAATAAATAATTAGCGCCGTCGGGCTGTCGTGTGAGCGCTAGGGAATGACAAACCGGTTATAATAAAACCGTTTTTATTTTAACCGTTTTTTTTTTCTTCTCTTATCTTCAAGCCGTCACATAACCGCATAGTTTTTTTTATTTGTGCATCGCACAAAATCACTAAATAAATATTGACTAAAATGGTCACCTGTCATTGTCATTCCTGAGTGAACAGAATGGGACGGCAACAATTTTGGTTAGGATTTAGTTAAGTAAAGCTCTTTACAAATCGAAAGCATTATAGGTAAGTAAGTATGTTGAAGAAAAATACCCATAAGTATTTCATTCTAACCGTTTTCCCGTGATTATACTTCCCAACATTCACCGAGATCGGTTAATTAAACACCTCGTATACGGAGCGTGTCATTTGAACATACAGACTGCTTCATTACGGACATTACAAGGTTCCGTTTGACGAAGTAAAGGAAAAAATGCTGCCGGTTATATTCCGCGCTTGTAAAGTACCTATTGGTGTGCGGTGACCTTTACTCTGTTGATGAATTTATAAATAACACTTACATACATAAAATCACACCTTTATCCCTAATGGGGTAGGCAGAGCGTCAGCGACCGAAACAAAAGTCGTTCCGCCACGTCTGACAAGTTTTGAGGGTTAATTCAGATGGTCATGTGTATTGCTATAGTGACAGGTTGTCAGCCCATCGCCTAAATTACAATACTGAAACCCTCAAATCCCTTAGCTGATTTTTACAGCATGCCCGGGAGGAGATGCAGCTGGAACATTCTATGTTTTTCTATCACTCGCAGTCCAGAATGGAAGTATGAATGTTTGTTGGAATGAATGTTTCCCGTGGTAAAAAGCAATCCTAAGTCTTTGTCTAGCCTAAGGTATGGAAATCAGGTGTATTAAGTACGACCATTCTTCTATGGGAATATTTTTTATGTAGAAATGAGATATTTTCCACAAGTAGAGGCACACCTGTATCCCTTACGGGGTTGGTAGAGCGTCAACGAGCTCGTGCATAACGAAGCACAGAAACCGGTCAACTGTGCATGAACTGCCATAGGTAGTTGAAGTTTCAACCGGAGGATGCCATGGACGCGTTATAACAAGAACGAAATAAATAATTAGCGCCGTCGGGCTGTCGTGTGAGCGCTAGGGAATGACAAACCGGTTATAATAAAACCGTTTTTATTTTAACCGTTTTTTTTTTCTTCTCTTATCTTCAAGCCGTCACATAACCGCATAGTTTTTTTATTTGTGCATCGCACAAAATCACTAAATATTGACTAAAATGGTCACCTGTCATTACCATTCCTGAGAGAACAGAATGGGACGGCAACAATTTTGGTTAGGATTTAGTTAAGTAAAGCTCTTTACAAATCGATAGCATTATAGGTAAATAAGTATGTTGAAGAAAAATACCCATAATTATTTCATTCTAACCGTTTTCCCGTGATTATACTTACGTATACGGAGCGTGTCATTTGAACATACAGACTGCTTCATTACGGACATTACAAGGTTCCGTTTGACGAAGTAAAGGAAAAAATGCTGCCGGTTATATTTCGCGCTTGTAAAGTACCTATTGGTGTGCGGTGACCTTTACTCTGTTGATGAATTTATAAATAACACTTACATACATAAAATCACACCTTTATCCCTAATGGGGTAGGCAGAGCGTCAGCGACCAAAACAAAAGTCGTTCCGCCACGTCTGACAAGTTTCGAGGGTTATTATATTTCAGATGATATTGCTGTAGTGATGGTTGTCAACCTATCACCTAAATTGCATTACACTGAAACCCTTGAATCCCTTAGCTGGTGGTGTTTACAGCATGCCCGGGAGGAGATGTAGCTGGCAAATTCTATGTTTTGTCTCACTCCCAGTCCAGACTTGAAGATTGATGAATAGCCCTACAAAAAGTATATCCGAGCCTTTTGTAATTTAATATTTTAGAGTCAGTTCATAAAGCAAAACGACGCAGACATAAAAAGACAGACATTCCATTGACAGAACTCGAATATTCCGCGGTGCAGCCTGTCACTTCGTGATACAGGGAGATGCATCTTAAAGCAGTGTCAGTGGCTTCTTTCCCAGTGTGAACAGACCATAAAGTATAAGATAACAAATGAGAACCGGCCGTTTTCATCCAAAATGGGGCTATTATTGTGACATCCATATCAAAATATAATATAAATGTCACAGATTTAGCCCACATTACCGGACGTCATGTATCGGCCATAGTTGATGTAGTGCTTATTGACTTATTTCCCAACTCAAACTCATAAACTCAAAGTAACTCAAATTGTTTAAACAATTTTTTTTTTAAATAACCCTTTTGAACCACTATTGAACCAGCAAATAAGACACCTATTGAATTTGAAGTCGCTGTGCACAATATAA
Source organism: Scrobipalpa atriplicella (assembly GCA_029255725.1). Lineage (NCBI taxonomy): Eukaryota > Metazoa > Arthropoda > Insecta > Lepidoptera > Gelechiidae > Scrobipalpa > Scrobipalpa atriplicella. The sequence goes on from JARACY010002080.1 coordinate 23,794, forward strand.
AGCTACCCACGAACTTGCTGGCTGCGTTGTAGAGTAAATGAAAGGATTACGCTCCTTCTGATAATGAGATTCGATTCCAATTTTGATTAATACTTTGCTGAGTTTTAGTTTTCATGGATTTTAGATTTCAAATGTGATTTGGATTGTTTGAATCCATATTTGATCCAATATCTTCTAAAATAATATTATGATCATAAATAATACCAAGTAAGGAGATTTGCTGGACTGGAAGTGATAGAAAAACATAGAATGTGTCAGCTGCATCTCCTCCCGGGCATACTGTAAAAATCAGCTAAGGGATTCGAGGGTTTCAGTATTGTAAATTAGGCGATGGGCTGACAACCTGTCACTATAGCAATATTCAGATCTATCTGGAATAACCCTCAAAACTTGTCAGACGTGGCGGAACGGCCTTTGTTTAGGTCGTTTACGCTCTGCCTACCCCAATAGGGATAAAGGCGTGATTATATGTATGTATGTATGTAAGAAGATTTGTTTTTTTTTAAATTGACTTTTTTAGAATTAGGTTCTTCATGTTATGGCAAACAAACCGTTTAATATATTCGTGAAAATGTTTGTATTTGAGTTACAATAAATTTATTACGAAAAGTGGGCGCCACCTCTGTCCTATGTAACTTTCAACATTCACATACCAAATTCCAAACGTCAGCACTGCCAAACCCGCATATAGATTAGCTGTTAAATCAGTTCAGACGTTTAATTACTCAGAGCAACTGCACTTGCTCCCTGTGTAGGCAATAAACAATTGATTATTTTTATGTTTTATTGATCAATCCAATGCATTGTCAAGTCAACCATAGAGTTAATCGGGATATGAAGTTATTATAATTTATTCTGTAAAATAATAATTTCAGACGTTGTTTAGTTACGTCCTTTTGGTCAGGTCAGACTTGTCGATGTTGAAAGGGTTCGTCAGGTCATAGACAAAGTTATTTAGACCGATAGAGTTTATCATATCAAGGGTTTTTCGGGTCAACTGCGTGTATATTTTATGATTTAATTGAACTTTTTTGAATTAATTATACGATAAATTTTTAAACGTTTTTTTTTTATCATTAATCATCCTGCGTGTACTAGTGGTCTGAGCTATGGGCTGCTGATCCAGAGGTCGAGGGTTCGATTCCTACGTGAGGAAGACAAACTTGATATCTGTAAATTTATCACTTTCTCCATTTTGAAGTTTAAGGCCGAATCACCTGACGGTCCGAAAAGAAAAAGGATTTCGTGCTTCAGAGTGCACGTTAAACCGTTGGCTCTAGTCGCTGTCTTTGATTTTGATCGTTATACTAACCATGTTAAAGGCCTGATAGCTGTGCTACTAGATTACTCTACTTATCTATCCCAGCTATCTTTCTTAAAAAAAAAAAATACTCTAATGGATTAACTCATATGCCAAGTCATATTTTTATGATCCTGTCTTCCTAATAGGTATATTTTAAGATACTTTGACGCTCTCATAAAATGTCTTTTACGCAAATTGTGAGTGAAAATATAATATTAACTTCATGGTTATTGGTTGGTGCCTCTTTTTCAGTCACCACTGGCCTATCATTACTCACTTAATAATAACTGAATATTATTTCAGTAACTCTATAGAATATTAAAAAAATATTAGATGCTGGAAACAGAGTGACAAAAAGCATAGAATTCAGTAGAAGTAGACGAAGGTTTCAGTGTATATTGAGAACCTATCACTACGGCAATACACAGTTGGTTCTTTCCAAAATAACACTTAACCTGCCAGACGTGGCGAAAATTCTCGAAATTTTAACACCAATAAAGTCGAATAACGTGGCTTAATATTTTATTGAACCCTTAAAGCGAATCACGTACATGTAACCGCCATTTTGGAAACTAGAACTTAGATTAAGACGGCTATTTTAGTATCCATTTCTTGCTTCGAAGTAAATATACATAAACATTAACTATACTAAAACAATGTATAGTGAGTTCTTATACCTAAATCTCATCTGCGCAGCCTTTTCCCAAATTTGACGGGGTCGGCTACTTGACTTTTGCAGCATGACCAGGAGGAAGGGCAGCTGAAACACTCTATGGTCCGTATTTATAATCAGTAGTAGTCAATCTTGAGACCGCTTTATAAATACGCGCCTGAGTTTTTCTACTGCTCCCAGTTCAGCTTGGAAGAAATTAATTTATCTATGTCGAAAATTTGACTGCAATGTATAGAGATGTTCCCTACATGTACTTCCTTTAGAAAACATGTCCTAACCGTAGTACAATATTAATATGCCCGTCAAAGGATGAGTGGTCGTAAATCTCTCTTCATGAATAATGTAAACGTTGATGTGTGTCTTTTCGCATTAAAAGTGTTAAGAAAATGGAAGAAAAATATTGTGTTTGGGCATAAACTAAAAAATATAGTGTATGTATAGAACATAGAAAGTTGATTGAATCAAAATCCGTATTAAAAAAAACACAATTAGGAGTAAGAATGGGTGATAGTGGGTTATCATTATAATAATAACGGCCCGTATAATTTATAATCAGCTCTCAAGAATGACAGCTAGATTGAATTCGTATCAGAAATGTCATTTCAGTACAAAACGGGCTGTCAAATCCATACTTAATATTGCTCTCAATCTTGAGATCGCTTTATAAATACGAGCCTGAAGAACATTCATATTGGGCCCAAAGTCAAAAGTGCCGGCCAACAAAAAAAAACGTGACAGATCTGTTTGGGACATCATTTTAAGCATTTCGTAATATAGCACCAACACTGTGAAATCATTATTGCAGCTGCTAGTGGAGTTTAAAAACCCTGTTTTAAAAAATATAACAGACATCAATTTTCAGCATTTTGTAATATAGATCTTAGAATTTCTCTCATTTTCCTTTAATACCACATAGATAGATAACTCTCTAAATAAACTCAATAAAACTGCAACTTAAGTTCATTCCATTTATTTAGTTGTATGTATACGGTAAATAAGTGTGCATTTGAGGTAGACGTGAATGTTTAAGCTGAACCTACATCACGGAACGACGGAATTATGCTAAGCAACTTAGTACACAAAGTTACTCACTTGCAGAATTTTCTTTCTTTATGTACTACGTAGAGAACTTAAAAAACAACATACAAAAAACATCTAGTTACTGGCCTCAATTCACGCCGTCCAGTTACTAATTCTAATTCTTAGTAGCGCTGTCACTTTCTTAACTTTGACATAAGAACAGGATAGCAAACAAATACGTGAGTTTGACATTTCTTATCTGACATAAGACTGCTTATAGTATATTATGCAACGCGGGAATAAAGCAGTGTCTAACGTCACGGGCAGCATATTGAATCCTGAGCGGAATGAAGGATTCTAGGATTAATTCCCGAGCGCAGCGAGGGAATTAAATCTTTAATTCCTGAGCGAAGCGAGGGAATTATGACAAGAATCCTGAATGTAGCGAGGGATTCAAGTCTGCCCGAGGCGAAGACACATTTATTCCCGAGGAGCATACTATATTTTACACACCTACTGCACAGATTACTTAGACGGTGGCAGGAGTCTGTTAGATAATAAAGCTCAGAAATATACCTGATCATTGATAGATAAATAAATATTGAAAACATACCAGAAGCAACAGATCCGAAAGTCAACTCACACTCACTGAACTACACTTCATGTTCACAATCCACTACCTACGTATTTTTCCAAAAAAACGAAAGGTTCATATTTAACATATTCAACATAAATAACAAAATACGATAAAATACTAGTCACAATGTCTTTCTGGAGTCAAAATATTAATTTCACTCGACAATTTACGAAATGGAAGTCAAAATCAATGAAAGAAAAACTTTTGCAAAAACAAACCGCGTTTTCTTTTTTTTAGTTTATTTTTTTTATACAACGCAAAGAGCACATACAGATAACTAGTCATACAGCCTTTTTACACTCGCCGGGAAGCACAGAAGGCGAGTGTGGCAACAGTTTTAATACACACACAGCCATATTTTTTTTTCTGAAAATTATTTTCTTAGTAGTTCACATGACATTCCAAATTCAAATCTCATAATAACCCTTGGGCTATTAAGGATTTCCATACAACTTTATATCCCTTGGGATTATTTTCTTGCTTTAAACGCAAGTTCCTTGATACATTATGTTGATATAATAATGCAGAGGTGTGTAAAATTAATTAAAATTAGTGAGCACGCTCTATGGTTATTCCTTATTTAAAGCGCCGTACGTCAAATTAAGAATGTCAAAGTCACGTGTTTGTTTGCTATCCTGTTCTTATGTCAAATTTAAAAAAGTGACAGCGCTACTAAGAATTAGAATTAGTAATAGTGCGTCCTGAATTAACACTATTGTAGCATTTTGACTACGGCGTAGCCTTCTTCTACAATGTAGCAATTGCCTACGATAGTATTTAATTTTGTTTTTTTTAGATCGGCAGAATTCTGGTCTACCTAGTCTAATATTGATGATAGCTTCGGTACTTACACAACTCGCCTAATTTGTCTCATATTTACACATAAAGTTAAGCAATTTATTTGAATTATTTAGATAATTTCGTAAAATTAATTGAGCTTAAAAGCTATGGGACTCAGTACCTGAAATAAAACATTTTTATTTTATTTTTATTTTATTTAATATACATAGAACAATACAATCATTACCATCCAAGCCAACACCGTATTTGCTAAGAAGGTACGTACGTAATAGAAGCAAAATTCGCTGGCATAATCGCCAGACAATTTTAACAAATGTATGCAAACTAGAATGGTTAAATACAAGTGGGCTGCCTGAATATGTATGAAGTAGTGTAAGCAATAGTCAAGGGAATAATTTTCCCTTACATTTTGTGCGCATATTAATGGCAACATATAGAAAATTTTGCAAATAATTTATAAAATTAATAGTACGTTACTGTCTAGTCTAGGACGAACATTTAGAATTTTACGGCAATTTTAAATTTTTCATTTATCATGTTGTAACGAACATTACTAGAATGAAAATTGTGCCGAAAATAAACGATTGATGTGTATTTTATATTTAAAAAAAAAACGTTAAGCTGATTACTGTCAGGAAAAGCCTAAACACCATGTGTTTCAAAATTATTTACTATTTTTTAAACGAAACAGCTAGCTATACCTATAATTTAATGTTGTGATGTAATTATAAAATCAGCTTATTAGCTGCTCCATGGAGCATTTCTATTTGACACCCCACTCGATTGATATCTTAGGAAAAAACATGCAAAAATTCATGACGTCATAGCTCTCCTTAAATACACTTTCCGATGTAGTAGGTACTACCGCACTTCAGTATTTAGGGAAAAATACTCAATTATTTGATACCAGTTGTTTGATTGACCCACATGATTTTTTTTTACTCATTTTACATTACCAGTTCTATTCACGATAATGTTTTGGTGGTAAAACGTAGGTGAATAAAATGAGTCAAAGTAGTCGCAAGACGAAATTATTTGAGTCTCACATGTTATTTGGAGCGAAACAGTCTGCTTTCTCAAAGGCAATTTGACTTCCGAGTAGATCCACAGACGATGCGATCCAGCTCCTGGCCAACTTGGTTTCCTCTTACCTGGACCGCGGTCGAAATTGCATTGTAGTCTTTCTCGACCTCGCCAAGGAAAAGGCCAAAACATCAAAGGATACCGTGTCACTCCTGTTCTCTTAAGAAAGCTAGAAAGACTCGGTATCCGAGGTGTGGCCTTGGCGTGGTTTGAAAGCTACCGATCCGACAGGAAACAACTTGTCAGAGTAGATAAATTAGCTAATGACGCACGTCCAATTAGTTTCGTAGTCCCTCAGGGTAGCATATTGGATCCTACCTTATTCATTATGTACATGAATGACATTCATAACCTGCTCCTAATAGCGGCTGAAACAATATGCTATGCTGATGATACTGCTATACTTTTCCACGCTAATAGTTGGTCAGACGCCTGGCGAGTGACGGAAACTGGTATGGCATTGGTTTACAGTTGACTACAGAGGAATCTTTTGACGCTTAACATGGAGAAGACCAAGTTAATCTGTTTCCATATAACAGCTGCAACAACCCTACCTCCGTTCCCGGACATAAAAATTCACCAATGCAACGCTAATCCGCTTTATTTTAATGATTTCCCATGTAACTGCGACCATGTTGAAAGGACTAATGAGATGAGATACCTGGATATTTAGCTTGATGAACATCTAAACTTTCAGTCACATACTTATTTCTGCACTTTCGTCACGAATACGCAAACTTATTCATATTATGAGAGACCTACGTAATTCAGCTCCTTTTCACATCTTCAAGAGTACTTACATAGCCATATGCGAGTCAATCCTAAGCTACTGTATTAAACTACAGTTAAATAATCTGTAAAACCCAGTAGAGAGAGTCAATGGGTTTCAATTTTTAGGCGATGCGCTTTCATATTACTACACTCTATACTCTATAGGTACATATTTATCAAATGTATCAATAGGCAGTATTGGTTAAGGATGTACAGCCTCCGTGATTTTATTTATGTTCAACTAATTATTTGATCGATATTTATTTACTATCAAATATCTTTTTTATGTCTTTAATGTTATAATAACCATAAATACAGACATGAAGACAGTCGCGTCTGTAGATGCTACTTGGTCTTTTGATGAAGACAGTCGCGTCTGTAGATGCTACTTGGTCTTTTGATGAAGACAGTCGCGTCTGTAGATGCTACTTGGTCTTTTGATGAAGACAGTCGCGTCTGTAGATGCTACTTGGTCTTTTGATGAAGACAGTCGCGTCTGTAGATGCTACTTGGTCTTTTGATGAAGACAGTCGCGTCTGTAGATGCTACTTGGTCTTTTGATGAAGACAGTCGCGTCTGTAGATGCTACTTGGTCTTTTGATGAAGACAGTCGCGTCTGTAGATGCTACTTGGTCTTTTGATGAAGACAGTCGCGTCTGTAGATGCTACTTGGTCTTTCCTTGAAATCTACTAGTATCGTATCTTCTAACTTTTAACTCAATTGAAAAACCTCCGTCTAGAGTGAAAAGTAAGTAAGTCAAAGGAAATGTGTTTGTCTGATGGGACGAGAAGCAGCTGAAACATTCTATGTTTTACTATCGCTTTCAGATTACAATAGAACATTTTACCTAAAAATTACTCCTTACTTGCGATGCTTAAGGCGAAAGTCAATGTCAGATACGCAAGTCAATTTCGAGCTGTTCAAATTTCGTACGTAACGCCATTGAAATATCGTTGAAATTAGCGCGCGCCACAGTTTGGCGCTTACGTCCATGATCCCGCCAAAAGTTTACGAAAATCGCACAAAACGCGATTTTAAGAAAATACACACAAAATTTCTAAAAAGTGAGCAAACCATGTCCTAGCTTATAGTTTGAGAAATATATCCAGTACAAATTACGAAGCTCTGACTTATAATTAAAGAATAGTAGATTCATAGACTAGGGTGGAAGAGAATCAATTCCCGAGGTAGTTAGACGCCCGAGCGCAGCGAGGGCGGCTATAGTCCGAGAGGAATTGATTCTTCTACCCGTGGCAATGACTCTACTTTTCATTTAGAATATGAGGAAAATAAAACTAGTTGTTAATACAAACTAAAGTCCGTCACAGATACATAAAAGAACAGATTTTACTCGTACTATCCCGCCAATTTGTGTTGACTTTTTAATTATTATTTTTTAATTTTGTCGCGGCACTCGCATCGCAAGTTTGCGCTAAATTCACACTGGCCAGTGACACTAGCTGGTTAAAAAGTCACGACATTTCATAAAGTTTTTTTTTTTAATATGAAAAAAAGTCTTCACAGCTGACACCAATTCAAGCAGTTCTATTTTTAAAGTTCATTCCCGCCCTAGGGTGGGGATGAAATTTGTATGAGTTATTCCTTCCCTGTGAAAGGAAAGCAGCATCTTCCACCCAATAGTCAGATCAAAACAACACTACTTTCCGAGTATGAGAAATGAAAAACATCTACCTCAACGTTTTAGACCTGAGTTTGTGATTTATTTTTGTTAAAAAAATTGTAAAATATTGAAAAAACAAGCAAACCTCGTGCTTATCTTCTAGTTTCACATATATTTTTATGTGTGTATTTAACTAGCAAATTTGCAAATCTATTCGCCTTAAAAAACTTGAACAAAAGCAAAACTAGTACCTACAGTAAAATATACAAGTTGGAGGCAAAATGGTAAGAAACAGCAAGAAAGTTTTACTCTTCATTTAGAGATAATTTGTAGGAGTTTTCGTAGCCTTGTTAGTTTTTAATTAAATTATACTCTTATTATTTTCAAATAAAGTACCTACAATTTAATTCTATCTGGGAATATTTTAAAACAAAGTCTCATTATTCATTTTCAAAGAAGGTAACGAAGGTAAGAAATGTAACCTAATACCTAACCTTAAGGTAACATTTTATACGAGGTGTTCTTCGAAATAACGATTTAACGAGGTGTAAGGGACAGCTTCCCGCAAACTGATAGGGGTTGCTCAGTCAACAAAACAGCTTAGGCCAGGATTTTTCTTTCAGGAAAAAAATTACTTTCCCGTACAAAATGACCAACTCGATCCGACAATTAGTATGGAAAAGCGAGTTCTTTTTTTCATTTCCTGAAAGAATTTCCTGGTGAAAGTTGTTCAGTTTCGTTGACTGAACAACACCTATCGGTTTGCGTTTTGAATTTATTAGGTAATAAGTGATAAACATAATATTAATGCAAGGGCAAATTGTTTAAAGCTCGGGAAGGCCCTAAGGCCCTCTACTACAAGCGCATTTAGTATATATCTTTATTTCTAAAACAGTATATACCGTGTGCGAAATTACGTGAACATTATAAAATCAAGTTAATTATTACAATAAAATTTAAGATGTACAAAAACATGTCAATTCATTCAAATAAAATTAATATAACATAAAATTAATATAATAAAAAATTAATTATGAAATAAAAACAATGTCAAATAAAACTACAATATTTCTAGAGTTCTTCTACACTATAACAATTTTTTTCCAATAGTAAGAGTTTCAATCTATTCTTAAATATGCTGACACTTGTTATAACTCTCATTTCGTTTGGCAGTCTATTGTACAATGCAACAGCTTGATACACTGAGCAGTATCTGGCTATGTTAAGACGAGGTAAAATTTTGTGGTTTAACTCTTTCCTTCTGGTATTTATTCGCAATTGCATTTCATCATCAGATTCAAATAAATGTCTATGTTTAATTAAGTCGACTAAAATAACTAAAATGTAAAGGCTAGGCACTGTTAGTATTTGATACTTCCGAAAATAGTTTTTGCACGAAACCCATGGAGGTATGCGAGCAATCGTTCTTATAGCCCTCTTCTGAATGGTAAAAGCTTTTGACATATTGTATTGGTATCCATTTCCCCAATGTTTAACACTATAACGCAGTTTAGATTCAATTAGTGCAAAATAAACTACCTTTAATTGATCTACCGTTAGTATATCTCTAAGACTCCTCAAAGCATAGCACGAAGAGCTGATTGACCCTTCCAGTGCGCTCAACTCAGGCTTCCAGTTCAATAAAGAGTCTATATAAACGCCCAGAAACTTAACATGCTGTACAAACTCAACTCTTTGATTATCCAAAAACAAATCAATTGTTTCCCGATTTCCCGCGGTTGTTTTGAACAAGATAGCATTCGTCTTTTGCGTGTTTAGCTGGAGGTCGTTAATAGAGAACCAAGTATTAAAAGCTGATAAAGCGGCACCAGTCAAACCACTCAACTCCTCTAAGCTAGCACCTGATAGAACTGCATTAGAATCGTCTGCAAATAATACTAATTGAGCACTAGGCACTTCAGAAGTAACATAATTAACCAAATCGTTAACAAAAGCTATAAAGAAAATGGGTCCCAAGATGGAGCCTTGAGGTACGCCTCTGGAGATATTGACGTGCTCCGAGGTTTCTGAAATTTCTTTTCCATCATTCCCAATTTTTCTTATCTCTACAAACTGTCTTCTATTAGTAAAGTAAGATTCTATGAGTTTTAGAACGTCACCTCTTACACCATAGTGCTCTAATTTTTTCAGTAGGATTTTATGGTTTACCATATCAAAAGCTGAAGTCAGATCTAGAAACAAACCAGCGACTTTCAGGTTATTATTAAGTTTATCCACTACGTCATTAACTAAAGCATCTATGGCATCTGAAGTCCCTATCCCCAGTTGATAGCCAAATTGTCTTTGGTTTAAGATTCTATGTAAATTAAGATGCGTAACCAGACGAGCTTTAATAATCTTCTCGAAAATTTTTGACAATATTGGCAATAAAGAGATTGGCCTATAATTTTTTGGATCCAGCTTACATTTCTTTTTATGAGTCGGAAGTATTTTAGCAATCTTCAGCTGCTCAGGAAAAATACCTGCGTCTATACATTGGTTGAAGAAAGAGGCGAGAGTCCCGCCTAGTAAATCAATATTGTTCTTAATAATCGATATTGGTATTTCGTCGTACCCACTAGAAGACTTATTCGCCATCTTTTTTACGATCTTGGAAATTTCGTGTGCAGTAACTGCCCTGAAATTCATGTCTTCCTGAACTCTCATCGTATTTTCTTGTAACATTTGCATAGCCAATAATAAATTACTTTCCGGAGTGGGCTTGTGGCCCTGATCAAATTGTTTAGAGAAAACTTTTGCTACCTCAAGGGGATCATCTATTGTCTTATTATCTACTTTCAGAGTTATACTATCTGCACTATTTACTCTTTTTTTCCCATTTAGATTATTAACAGATTTCCAAATACCTTTAGCCGTATATTTTTCTTTTTTTATTTTCGTTTGTTCCGTAATAGTTTTAGCTTCCCTAATAACTTTCCTGTAAATTTTAATGTATGCATTTTTATAGTTAGATATACTTATGTCATTATGTGTATTATCAGTGTTACACAAAACACGTTTCATCATACTTGAGATCTTAATTCCTTTAGTAATCCATTTAGGGATTCCTAAAGTCTTCGTTTTTACCTTCTTCTTTCTTTTTCTAAAGCTATTCCTAAATATAGATGTAAAGTTTTTCAAAAATCCGTTAATTCCTAATATATTCAAATTTTCATTAATAATCAGTTGCCTAAATTGTTCATTGTTTGCTTTGTTAAAAATTCTACGTTCAATAATTATAACATTTTCAACCCATTTTTCTTGTTTGAATCCCTCTATCATAAAACTAGCCGTTAGTGCTGCATGACCATCCGCAAGCCCGTTGTGATCAACCGCCGCATCCACAACAGAATCTGCCATTATATTAGTTAAAATGTTATCAAGACAAGATTGAATGCCATTTCTTAAAAATGTAGGATTTTCAATAAGATGTCGTAAGTTATAGCAAGCCAACAGATTCAAGAACTCCTCCCGTTCATCATCATCCTTTAAGCCCTGTAAGCTCGACTTATTGAAATATACATATTAAAATTTACCTTCACCACCATAACTTGCATAATTAGTATTAGACAACTGTTTATTCATTTCTCCCAGCCCAGAGCTATTTTCCATTACTTCTAAACATTATTCCGTCGCTATCGCAGTCGTTTGAAAGTAGCCGAAGGGGACCGGGCAGGTCCGAAGTGCCGTAAAGTAGGGGAGATAGCGGCCCGAAGCTACCGGTTGCCAATGAGGTAAGTACGCTTCGCTGATAACAACTTCGGTTAAGAAGAAGCTTCACGTAGTTGTGTATGTATAAATCGAGGTAAAGTATTGAGTTAAACTGAATCTGATTCAACCCCGCTTCTGCAGCGCCTCAGGAATGTTCACGGAAGCTCGCACGATAATTCGGACGCGAGTAGCCTCGATGCTCGGCAGGATGCGGGCCAGCTCCAAATCCATTCTCCAAATGTTACAGCGAGAACTGATACGCCACTCATGCGCCACATCGTCAAAATACTTATTGGTGGCCTATAGAAGCACGTAATTATTTAATTGTTTCATTTTAATTTTGAATTTGATTTTTTAAGTATAATTTAATTTAATTGATTAATTTGTATGAGACTAACATAGGATAAGCTTTTTGTTACTAACCATTATGCTGACAGGTTGTCAGCCCATCGCCTAAATTACGATGCTGAAACCCTCGAATCCCTTAGCTGATTTTTACAGCATGCCCGGGAGGAGATGCAGCTAGCACATTCTATGTTTTTCTATCACACCCAGTCCAGCATGGAAGTTTCAGTTTAGTTCAGTGTCCAGCACGACGTACTGAAACATTTACTATATTTCCCATGAATGCAACTCTTTTGTCTGTTACTTTTGTCCATCTGCTATAATAGAGAGACGGAAGAAACAAACGTAAATTTTCATTTCGCCGTCGTCTGCCAGGAAGGATCGACAGCGGTTTAGGTAGGTACTAAGGCTCGTATTTATAAAGCGATCTCAAGATTGAGAGCAATATTAAGTATGGATTTGACAGGTCGTTTTGTACTGAAATGACATTTCTGATACGAACTCAAACTAGCTGTCACTCTTGAGTGCTGTTTATAAATACGGGCCTTAATTTATTGGTTATAGCATAACTTATATTTTAATACGACGTCCAAATAGCTTCGATACCTCACGTAGGTATTTTTTCGGTTTTAAAATTTCATATTTCATAATATGTACGTTTATTCGACGCCTTTCTCATGCTTCGGAAGGCACGCTAAGCCGTTGGTCCCGGTTAATATAGTTTAATACCGTAGATATCAGTCGTCAAGCCATGTCAGAGGTCAGTGCTAAGCATTGGCGGCTTGAAAACTGACATAATCTGAAGATTGGAACTGGTTTCTCTTCTGGGTTGCGGAGGTCAGATGGCAGTCGCTCTGTGTAAAAACTAGTACCCTCGTTCAATAACCTAGATTAAGTAGCCGACCCCGTGAGATACGGGATAAGGCTAGGAGATGATAAGATTCAAGTTCAGCGCTTTTTGAATTTGAGCCGGATGCAGCAGCCTTCTGCGTGGATGTTGTGAAGTCTCGTTTTTACCCGACTGTGCAACGCCAAGTATGTATGTATATTAGAACCTTTGGGGCAAAATACCTATAGTATAGAGACAAAACGCGTGGGCCGATTTCAATGATTCTTACGTCAGTCGATTTTTCTTAATCATTCGAATGTCACTAAAGACATGATTACTTACTTAAGTGTTTTTGATAGTTTTGCGTGTTCTTGTAAATTTTTGTACTAAATGTTGTATATTATAGGTAATATCTTGCTGTTTATGAATCATTTCATAGCATTATGCACAACTGCCTCCGTGGTCTAGTGGTCAGAGCCATGGGCTCACGATCCGGAGGTCCTGGGTTCGATTCCCAGGGGGGGGAACACAAAGTTGATATTTGTCTATTTATCACTTTGTGAGATTTTCCATAGTTTGGTTAGGACAATACAGGCTGAATCCACCTGATTGTTTGGAAGAAAAAGGATTCTGTGCTTCGGAAGGTACGTTCAGCCGTCAGTCCCGGTCACTGTTTCTAATAGTGGTCGTTACTGGTCGATGTTGCTGCACGTCCGTAGGAACTACCTTAAAAACCCTACACGTGATCCCGGGCGGTGCAAAGAGTGCAACAAAAACCGGCTGCTGCACCTGTCCTCTGGACCTCGCAGCAAATAATGCCATACGATAAATAAAAATAAATAAATAGCATAATGCAAGCTTCTCGTGCATAATCAAGAACTACTAGCTTGTTCTAAGTTCGTTACAACGGTCACTAACCTTTCCGTAACTGTAGGTTTTTTGGGAGATTTGTACTAACTAAGCTCGGTAGCACCCCCTAGCGGATATTTTAAACAGCGAGCATGGAGTAGTAGGTACATCATTAATTTGACAAAAAAAAAGAACAACTCTTTGCCTTATATTGTGGCAGGATTCATGCCACATGCCACGGCCTTTAATTTAAGTTAAGTAATAATATCACGCGAGCCGTCGAATGAAAGATTATCATGCATCAGTCATTGATCTGAAAGAAAAAATACGTACATTTAGGTTAATAATATCAGCATGGAAAGTAAAGATGATAAACATAGTAGCTAGATACTAAAATACGTAGGGATCAGGAGTTTAAATGAAAGGTGGTAAGCTCCGCAAGGGGCCGCCTGTCTCGCGACCACCCTCTCACCGGAGTCCGGCGCCAAACAGCTTGCTGTGTTCCGTCGGTGCGTGGGACTACCAGTGCCTTAACAGGCGTCTTCTGGGTTAGTTTACTCCATCGTCGACTCTGTCTTTAAGTCTAGAGTCAAGAGCTAACCCATTCCAAGTTAAAAAAAAAGGCGAATTTTTCCAGCCTTAAGAGCGTCTATACCAAGCGCTGGCTCCCATTATAACTCGTTAACTAAATGAATACAGACCGCCGTTTTTAATTTGGCGGTTTAGAAAGTACTTTCGGGGAACTATTTTCTCCTCAATTAATTACTTCTAAAAAATGTATTGTAATTACTTTATTGTACCTTCTTAAATCTAAAATACAGAAACACTTAAACATAACACAGAAGATTAAAAGGGTACAAAGGCGGACTTATCCCATTAAGGGATCTCTTTCAGTCAACCTTCGATAAACCCAGAGGAAACGAAATTTGCAGGTAAACTAATGTACTTGAAATTAAAATGATTATAAAACCTAACATCTAACATAGATAACAAACTTACTTAAAAATAAAAACATACCTACCATACTGTATACAAATACATAAAATTAAGGTACTTATACTAAAATTGTAAAAAGGTTTAAATAATCATATAACTCCAAGTCCATATTTTGCAAGTTATGATTTTGTAACGAATGGGGGTGCCACGCTTGGTATAGGTAAACGCGCAAAATATTAGCGCCCCGCCCGTCGCGCTCATACGTAATCTGTGGTAAACGCGAGCCGCGATAAACAAGCCGGAAATACAAACATTTTAATGAATATTTTATGTTTCGTCAGAATTGCAACAAATCCTTCATTTCTTAATCCATAAATAATAATTAATAATTCTTAATGAGTATTTAAGCTTTGTATTACAAAATATGCCATTGTATTAAAAATAGTGTGAATTATGTTAAATACTGCGAGAGCTATCCTAATCGGTTGTATGGGCATTGAAAATTTTATTAATATCAGTAATACTAATTAGTTATTAATTAGCTAATTTAGTGTAGGTATATTTGATTATAAAGAATCAGCCAGAATGGGAGTTTTAAGCACAATACTTGTGAGTTCCTGCAGAGGGCGCTGAAACTGGCTAAAAAAACGTTTCTTTGCACGGAAAAATCTATTTACTATAATATTATATATATCGTTTCCAATTTTGTCAAATCAATCTTTTTACATATCCGAAAGCTGTATTTTGCTTATCTGTAGTTATTTTTTCAATAAAGCAGCACTAGAAAAGCCTTCTAAACTATAAAATATATTACACTTAAACTGAGAATGGCCTACTCGCGGTTGTCGCTGACCGAATAGACGGACCTTTTGTTAGACACTGGATGTCACTACACACTCCAGTGCCTGCCTGGACAAGAGTTTACTGAATAGATGGAATTTATTGCATAATTATTGAATTTGTATTTGCCTGTAAATATTTATTATGTATGTTGTATGTTATTTATGTAGTATGTTATTTATTACCAAATTAATAAATATTTATTGACATGGTTCTTTTAATTTTAATGTACTTTTACTAATTTATGTGACTCATTGACATGTAATACTTAATTTGTTTTTCATATGGGCTCCGTAGAAGCCTGAAATAAAGACCTATTTATTTACCTATTTATTTAAACTTATTTGTCAAACATAACGTGAAACGAAAACTCCAAAACAGCGTTGCACGACATGTCAAAATTTTAGCCGCAGCTAACGCCATCTAGTACGAAACTGAAAATTTTCTCCGGAACGAACAAATTTAAAACCCTCATTATTGACTGCGACGGTGATTAATAATAATAATTTATAAAATAAGGTTTTATTACTTTGCAACACATCGTTTACACTTTATTTCCGATCGTTCGAACATATAATTCTATTGTTTTTATTATTGCAACTTAAGCCCGCTAAGAATTTACATACATACATACATGAAATCACGCCTTTATCCCTAATGGGGTAGACAGAGCAAAAACGATTACAGATGGATGATGATGTATATTACTTTAGTGACAGGTTGTCAGCCCATCGCCTAAATTGCAATACACTGAAACCCTCGAATCCCTTAGCTGGTTTTTACAGCATGCCCGGGAGGAGATGCAGCTGGCACATTCTATGTTTTGCTATCACTCCCGGTCCAGCATAGAAGTATCTATCAATCCCAGTCCAGCATGGACTTTTTGATGTTAAAAAAGTTAGTAAAAAATTGTGCATGTAAATAAAAAGGTTTCAGGTCAATTTTAATGTGGAGCAATCTAGAATAAATGATTTTATTATTATTATTTAAGTTCTATTCATTATAATTTTTCCTCTTAACATAGTAGATGCTTTTGATAAAAAAAAAAAACGGTCAAGTGCGAGTCCGACTCGCTCACCGCAACTTCCGTGCCAACTTGGGGGTATTTAAAGCGAATATAGAACCCCCAGTTTTGTTCCCAAGAAATTGTAAAAAAAAATTTCACACAAAAATATGAACTGTGAAGGACAAACTTAACTTTGCTGTTGGTCTCCATACTTGATATAGGGAGAGGACTACGAAAACAAGTTTGTAATGAAAAAATCCTTTTTTTTCGTGATGTGTGAACAAATTTACAGTTTTCGGATTTTTTCCTTTGATTATGCTATTAGACACAGCTTCTTTCTAAATTTCAGAATTGTAGGTCAACGGTAAGTACCAACCCTATAGGTTTTTGAATCTTGAGGAAGGCAAAACCTATAGGGTACTTGAAGCAACGTCTCCTAGCACAATCGAAGGAACAAATCCAAAAAACAACATTTTTTTTTAGTTTAAGTACAAAAAAGGTATACTTTTAGTTTTCGGTTCCCTTGCAATTAATCAAACAAACGTTCGTATCTTTTGATTGCGAATACTTACTTCTGATAACGAATAGAAGTATGATTCTTTTACAGCTTCAAGGGACCTTAAACAAAGTCGCTTCCCTCTGTCTGTATGTATGTATGCTTAGATCTTTAAAACTAGGCTACGGATTTTGATGCGTTTTTTTTAATAAATAGAGTGATTCATGAGGAAGGTTTTTAACTGACTTTTACCACGGCAAAGTATGTCATTCCCACGGGAAAAGTTGTTTTTCTGGGCCGGACGAAGTCTGTCGGGTCCGCTAGTTCAGGATAAATTTCAACTTGATACATTCACGAATTCCTGAGAAAAAGGGTATTGACATACGGACGGACAGACGGACAGACAGACAGACGCACAACCGTGTTATCCTATAAGGGTTATTTTTTCCTTTTGAGGTACGGAACCCAAAAAAACAGATCTGTAGGTTTTTGAATCTTGAGGAAGGCAAAACCTAAAGGGTGCAAATTTCATGATTTTAGGTCAACTCTTTTCAAAAATAAAAAACCTATAGGGTACTTCCCATTGACCTACAATCATGAAATTTAGAAGGAAGCAGTGTCTAATAGCATAATCAAAGGAAAAATACGAAATCGGTAAATTTGTTTATACATCACGAAAAAAAAAGGTTTACAAACTTATTTTCGTAGTCTTCTCCCTATATCTAGTATGGGGACAACAGCAAAGTTAAGTTGGTCCTTTAGTCAGGTACAGTCAATTGCCTCATATTATTATCCAGGTGTTTTGCGAACCAATTAAAATAATTTTAGAATAAAAAAAAATGTTATTATTATTAAATTGGATTTCGTTAAAGAATAGCTTTGCCTAGGCGGTTTCTTTGAAATATCAAAATATTATGTCTGGGGACAAAAATATTTAATTGGTTCGCAACACGCCTTGATACTTATGTGAAGGAATTAACTGTACATACTAGTGTGTGAAAAAATTCTTAACAATGGTTACCTTTTCGGGGAAACAAAACTGGGGGTTATATATTCGCTTTAAATACCCCCAAGTTGGTACGGAAGCCTCGGTGAGCGAGTCCGACTCGCACTTGACCGGTTTTTTTTTCCTTTTGAGGTACGGAACCCTAAAAACCAGTACAAAATAACCCTGAAAAAATAATAACAACGCAGTAGACTTTTCAAGTTAGATATATTTTATCGCATTGAAAAAAATCGCCCATAAAAACGAAACAAATACGCAAAATATATAATTGAAAATTAGTTGCGATTCTCGTGAAACATAAAATATTCATGAAAATGTTTGTATGTCAAGCACGATTAATTTAACTAATGGCGACACCGTCGCGGCTCTGTTCGCCCCTTTATAATGATTATGATATAATAAGTACCTATAATTTAGTTTGAATATCCGTTAATTTTAAATATTTAATGCATGTTTGAGAAAAATAATTTAGCGACTATACTATAATAAATTATAGTAGGTATAGTGGGATAAGCATAGTAATGCTAGTAGTAAAATAAATTTAATGAATGTGATAAATCCTGTCTGCTTTGGTTATTTTACTTTTTGCTACATATTGTGCTTTGCAAAAGATATTTGTTAGATTATCATTAGTAGAACGTGTGGTCTAAAGGAACGCTGTACTTTTTTACACTCTGTATACATTTAAAGTGTTTTGTTTTGTATTGTATATCACTATTTGGCAAAGATTAGGATACGGGATCATTCTCTTTGTGAATGTGGCTTTGAAGAGGGGACTTTGGACCACATATTCCTTAACTGCTCTAGATTCCCTGTTTCATTATACGATCTTCTTCCTACATGTATCCCTCGTCCTACCTCATTTTATAATGTTTTATCTTATGTTTACCCTCCTTTTTTGTTTATTTTATTTAAGTATATTGAATCCTATAATATTCGTTTATAATTCGTTTATAATTATTATATCATTAAGTCTATTTATATAATGTCTTTGCATGCTCAATGTTAAATGTTTGTTTGTTTTAGGTTAGCAACCGATCAACTACCAGTCGTCAAGATTATGAAAACATAAAAAGTGTAACGTGTAATTTCCAACTTAGACACTGGCGGAATTGTCCTTAGTTGACAGAAGCCATTTTATAAAAAAATTGAATTGAATTGAATTATATCACTAATATTTACATTAATCAACATAACGAGGTTTAAAGGAACGCAGTACTTTTTTCCACACCCTGTATTTATGAAAATGCACTTACCCGGGCAAGAGCCGTCAGCAGGTGGAGTAGTTGTTTTCGTGCAAGTACACTTCTTAGCATCTCCCTTGCACGTCGAATCTTTCGTGCATTCTTCATCTTTTTCGCACGGTTGTTTGGCCTCTGGTGGTAAAAGCAACCGGTTAATTAGGGTAAGGCGATGCCTTATGTTATGGTTGTATATGTATGTCTGGAAATAATTCAAAAACTACCTGATATAAGTATCGAGAGGAAATGAATGGTGGTCAAAAATTTCGAAAGCAGTAGTACGGTCAATTCCCTCACATAAGTATCCAGGCATGTTGCAAACCAATTAAAATATTTTTGTACGAAGGCATAATATTTTGATATTTCAAAGAAAACAGCCTAGGCAGAGCTATTTTTTAACGAAATCCAATTCAATTACGATAATATTATTTTTGATTCTAAAATTATTTTAATTGGTTCGCAAAACGCCTGGATACTTAACAATCGACAATAGTTAGGTCCAAAAATGTATTATTAATTACCAAAAAAAACCTGAAACGGGACACTCGCCTTCGCGAAAAATTACTATTTATTTATTTATTTAACAATTTATTGTACACACTAAAGAACATAAAATACAAACAAAAAAGAAACAAGACACAACAGGCACTGCTTATCTCTATAAAGAAATTTCTTACAGCAGACCTACAGAAGTGAGATTTGATGCCGAGACTTTTTTGATGACTATTATGCAATCAAGAAAGCTAAAAAACTCATTTATTGTCAGAAGATATTTTACCGTTCGTTCCTTTGCCGCGGCGAAATGTTCCGTGGCCAGATCATTACGCCCACTAAGTAATACCGTGACCAACCTCTAGTGTGCGAACCTACCCAGGAACATAAACAACTTTCCCCAAGAAACATAAGTGCAAAATAATTTGAAAATAAAAATTTAACCCTCAAGCCGCTGAAAATACTTGTGTAGGAAGGACAATTATTTTTTTATACTATGGCCTACCTTTTCATAGTTCCTTGGAGAAAGTTGATCCTTTTCATGAGTAGGTTCACATCTTAAAGTTTGGTTAGCAATTTTTTTCACACCCAGGTAGGGTGCCTGTTACAATAAGGCATGGGATGCGTGCTAGATTATTCTTTTTCAACTGTGCCATTATACATTCTAAATTTCGTTTTTTTAACATTGTGTTATCGATACCATACCAACGTGTTTTGCGGCCCAAAAACTGCTTGTTCTTTGCAACTTAACAGAGGTTCAAATGTCAAAACCGCAGATGATAACGTTGTAAAAAACTTGTTTTTTTTTTATTATTACAGGATAATTACAGGATATTAACCCAATCAATATAAAATTATTAGGTAGGTACTCTATTGAAAAACAATTGGCGTTTTTTCACCAGACGGCACAGCAACAGCACGGCGAAGACGGTAGGTATCGTCACGATACCGTGGCTCTGTTTTTCCACTAGACGGCATTGACGTCGACGGGCCGTTAACTCTAAAGGTGCCTTCAAAGTACACTTACGTGGCGTAAATGATGTGTGCTGACGTGTTTTGCAGCTTCACACTAGACTTATGCGACGTACGTTACAAGAGCTAGGCCATTGGAGTATGTTCACTTGTGTTGTTCGCTGTACTATAATATTTTCTCGCTCGCACAATGACTATCCATCTCGCATGGACGGCAACATTCCCTCGTCGCCCACTGCCGCCCACGTCGGCTGACGCATTATTGCATCAGCGTAGATCAGCTGATGCAAGATGACGAAACGTACGCAAGACACGGAGTGGCATTTGGTTGCATCAGCGTCGTCACATAAGACAAGTGTGTATCAAAATAGGGATTTTTCATACATTTTCTAAAAAAAAACTGTAGGCCCATTACGGCAGTACGTCACGTACGTCTAAGTATTGTGAAGGCACTTTATGTAGTAGACGTATTTGTGTCGTTGTAAGATTTGGTAATTCGAATTTTTGCAATTTGAATCAAGATTATAAGTTTTTAGACTTTCGCGGTTGTTCATTTCCTTACAATTAGATTATTATAACCACGATTATTATTTATTGTTACTTCGATATTTTTTTTGGTATAAGTCAAAGTGAACGCAGTCGTCGCGTCCGAAAGAGGGTACCGATATGGTTTCCCTTAGAAGACGCCAACATTCACATTGCCAGTCTACTCGTGACCATGGAGTTTGAAACAACTCCGAAATATCGAGGTTACAATAAATACAATCGTAGTTATAATCCCGTTCAAAATAATAATCTAATTGTAATCAAGATTATTTTCTACTGATAAAAATACGAATAATAAGACAATAATGACAAGAGCACAATTGAGCACATAAACTCTTTTCCCCCCTTTTACTAGTTTAGATTTATTAAAGGTAATCATTTATTTTCAGTTTACATATCTTTTGAAAAGTGTCAAAGATTATAAGTAAAATAAAAGTTTCCACCAATGAACGCAGCAAATAAAATAATCTTGTATTGACAAGGTCAAAATAAGTTCGTCTATAATACTGCCATCTCTTTCTGATAGCTTACTGAATCGGCACTATTTTCATAATATTATCCCAGTTTTCGTAACTTCCCCAGGGCTATCGTGAAAATCTAAATAATAAAAGAAGAAACTGACTGATTGACTGACTGACTGACATATCAACGCACAGCCCAAAGCGCTGGGTCTAGAGATTCCAAATTTGGCATGAACGTTCCTTATGATGATTTTTTTAAATTCACCCCCTAAAGGGGTTAAATAGGGGATGGAAGTTTGTATGAAAGTCCGTGAATTTTAAAATTAGAATCCTAAAATTTCATGTGTAGGCTGATGATTGAAAAGTAATAAATACGTGTATCATTGATTTTGAAAATTCTACCCCCAAAGGGGTGAAAAAAGGATGAAGTTGTGTACGAAAGTCGTTGTACCTAGGGACTTGATAATTTGCAAACAGATACCTTATACAGTGCTGGCATCCACTGAAGAGCGATATTTGGAAAATCCACCCCTAAGTGGGTTAAAAAGGGGATGGAAGTTTGTATGGAATTCCGCGAGTTTTGAAGTGAGGATCTAAGAATTTCGTGTGTAGGCTGACGATTAAAAATTAATAAATATGTGTCTCAGCGATTTTGAAAATTCCACCCCCAAAAGGGTGAAAAAAGAGATGAAGTTGTGTACGAAAAGTTGTTGAACCTTCGGACTTGAATATTTGCAAACACATACATCATACATTGCTGGCATCCACTGAAGAGCAATGTTTGGAAATTCCACCCCTGAGAGGGTTAAAAAGGGGATGGAAGTTTGTATGGAAGTCCGTGAGTTTCGTAGTTAGAATCTTTCTAAGAGTTTCAGCGATTTTTATTATACCACCCCTGAAGGGGTGAAAAGGAGGATGATGCTGTCTTTAAAAAGTCCTTCATTTTCAATCTAAAAATCAGTTTTTTTTAGTTGTACTTATGATTGATACTTTCTTATTTACTTAATTAATACATACATACATTTAGAGTCACTCCTGTATCCCTAACGGGGTAGGCATCAATGACTTACTAGAAATCGTCCAATAAATTAGAACATACCAATAAATATTGAATATTTGAAACAGCTTACTTGTTTGTTATGAGACAAGGCTTGTGCTTCGACGTTTCGACCATATACGATGGTCTTCCTCAGACCACGTATACCTACGACTCCGGAGATATAATTATGGTTTGCCGAAGATTCACAAACTGAACTGGCCCCTCAGACCTATATAGTAAGCCAGATCGACTCACCCACATTACGCTCTATCACGGCGCATGTCCGATATCCTGCAACAAGTAACTGGTAATACGCCAAGTTTTGTGAAGGACTCGACGCATTTCATATAGTTACTCGAAGAAATACAGTTGGCGGAAGGGGACACCATGGTGAGTTTTGATGTAGCTTCTTTATTCACTAATGTACCAGTAGAGGACACAAAATCAATAATAGCTGACAGTATAGAGCGCGCTAGCATACCTACTGAGTACATGGGTGGTATTGAGCTATGTCTACGGAGCGGGTATTTAATGTGGAGGGGAGAGTACTACTTACAAATAGATGGAGTGGCGATGGGCTCGCCTAATAGCTCCCGTGGCAGCCAATATCTTTATGGAGTGGTTTGAGCAAGAGGCGTTGAAAAATGCTCCCCACACGCCTAAGTGCTGGCTTCGTTACGTCGATGATGAGTTCGCCATAATAACAGAAGATAAGGTTGATGCGCTACTAGAACACTTAAACTCTGTCCATCCAAAAATTAAATTCACTGTAGAGAGAGAGAAAGAGGGCAGGCTACCATTTTTAGATGTCTTGGTAGTGCGAGGAGACGACGGCCGATTAAGACACACAGTGTATAGAAAGCCTACGCATACAGATAGGTATTTAAGAGCAGACTCGCATCACCATCCACGACATCTCTCTTCAGTTCCACGCTCTCTCATTAACAGAGCGCTCCGCCTATGTGACTCGGAATATATAGAGTCGGAGCTTAACCATG
>JARACY010002081.1:0-47469 GCA_029255725.1 Scrobipalpa atriplicella
GGATGTGAGATTGTGGATTTTGTTGTAGGAATATTTTCCTGGTCTGCAACAGTTTGGCACTGGGCAGAATGCGACATGTTGCCCCCCTCATATACGACGGGGCTACCCGAACCTGACGGCCCGGGGTGGGATTCCCTCTCCCGAGGACCCACCTGAGGATTAATTTGTCTACTTCTTAGACGCATATCGCATTTTGGTACACTAGAGCACCGTTGGTCATTGGTGAGTAATAAGCTAGAAGCTGCCAATGTCCGCCCCCCACGTAGCAACAGATGGTCGTGCCGGACGTGGTGTTAGAATTTGTGAGGGGCTATTATTATTATTATTATTCCGACGGTTCGTCATTCCCTAGCTGTTGGTATACAGCAAATAAAAGTACGTCAAAAAGAAGGCTGGGCGTGCTGCAGAGAGGGAGTTTCTTAGGCTCGTATTTATAAAGCGATCTCAAGATTGAGAGCAATATTGAGTGCGGATTTGACAGGTCATTTTGTATTGGAATGACGTTTCTGATACGAACTCAAACTCGCTGTCAATCTTGAGAGCTGATTATAAATACGGGCCTTAAACTGCTTCTCCATAGCGATACCATTTTCTGAAGCAGTAGTACATACATACATACATACATAAAATCACGCCTGTATCCCTAATGCGGTAGGCAGAGCAAAAACGACCTAAACATAGGTTGTTCCGCCACGTCTGACATGTTTCGAAGGCTAAGACAGATGATGATTATGTATATTGCTATAGTGAGGGGTTGTGAAGCATTAGTACTTACTTATTAAGTATAAATTTTACAAAGGACGTTGATATTTTTAAATATTCATTTGAATCCCCTTGCAAATTAGTTTACAATCCTTGTCGAGTTGAACATGTGCAGAAGACGTCCTAACTAAGTTTAGAGGTATCTCAGTTTATGAGGCACTTTAACCCGTACTGCCTTTGAATACCAAACCTGATGGCTTGGGATAACGGGACAGTGTATTGATTTATCTAACAGCCTTTCAGTTTTACCGGTTTCATGGGGTGTGATATTTATAATAATATTTTCCAACGGTCGTATGGGAGGAACCCATTGGATAAGCCTAAGTTTATGAGTTTTGGGATAAGTATAGTGTTATTTTTAGAAATTTTATGATATACATCTTCTTTGCGTGGGATCTACCTCCTAGTCCTAGGAGGGCATCACATCGCAGGCTTAAAGATGAGTTCAGCTGAAGGATTCTACATCAAGACTATTGTCCTGGAGACCGATTCCAAATAGCTTGCCGTGTTTGATCTGAACGCACTATTTACTACACTATATGACTATTTTTTTGTTGGGTGGGTTCTATATGACTGCGAAAGTTGAGGCCACCTAGGGTGGGTCGGAATGATGGTGTCTTTAAGGCCTCTAAGCTAAGCTCGCTCCATCGTCGACTCTTTCTCAATCAAAGATTTAAACTACAGAGTCAAGAGCAACTACTGCAAAAATAATAAATTAAATAAAAAGGAACGTCAAGTTTTATTTCCAGCTGTTCTTATTCGGGGATTTAAGGGCAATTTCTTACATTAATTTGCTTATTGCGCAACCCACTTCCTTACAAGTCGAGTCTTATTTTATATTCCTTACTTTGGCAAAGTCTTGAGCACTTTTTTGCATAATTCCTTAGAATAATAATGAAGATTTCGGCTCCCATCAAAAGGCCCTAATAGAAAGTTGGAATAAGAAATCAGAAAGATAATGTATTTAAATTGGAAAGAATTAGGGCAATTATATTTAAAACCATTGCTGTGTTCTGTTTTCGGGTCCTATATTCGTTACCATTACAAAATCATACAAGTAAAGCATTATAAATAATTCAGAGAATAGAGCCAAGCTGACCGTCACCAGGGTTTCAGTCGGAAAAAGATATTTTTTCACATTAAACATAATTTCTTTATGGTGAATGATATTATTATCTAGTAAAATAATAAACGAATCGTTTTAACGCATGTACCTATCAGTAAAAGCAACATAGAAAGCATTTCTCTACAGTATAAAGTCTTCTTAAAATTCCACTATAACCAAGCTCCAACCCTATTTCGCCGAAAGCAGTTCTACAAAACAATAGTTGAAGGAAGGCTTTATATTAAAATTGCACACACGATAAGGGTCTTTATTTACCACCGTTCCTCTAACCGCTCGTTAGAACGGGCCATTACACACGGATTCTAGCCGCGATACAATACACCCACACTAAAGTACGATTAATAGATTTGGGACAAAGGTATAGGAAATATGCATATTACGTACATCTACATACATACATAGATAAAATTACGTCTTTATCCCTTACGGGGCAGGCGGAGCGTAAAAAGCCTATTAAAAAGCGTTTTCGCCGCGTCTGAAAAATATTGAGACGAATTTTAGATTGAAATGTGTATCGCTATAGTGATAGGTTGTCAGTGTTACCCTCGAATCCCTTTGCTCGATTCTAGCAGCTGGAAAATCTATGTTTTTGTTTCGCTCCCAGCACAGCATAGAAGACTAGAATTATAGTCACTTAATATAACTTGTATCCTACAACTTGGTGAAATGTCAGAGTAAAAGAAAGACGTGCAAAAAATACCAGCAAAGCAAAAAGTAAAAACTAAGGAAATGCTGCCAGCATTTTGGATACGTTGCCTCAGCGCGCCGCACCGGAGCAAGTATTTTATTTTCTGAGAGTTGTGTTGGATTATTTGTCGCTTATCTTATGTAAAGAAAAATACCAGCTCCAACTATATTTCGCCAGAAAACAAAAAAGTAGCTACCTAGTTATGTGATTTTTTGATTAATTTAGATTTCTGTGTTTCTAGTCCAGATAAATTGTTATTGTTAATGTCAGGTTGTCGCTAAATAGCTCTCTAAAAAATACCCCCAGGTTATGCTAAGCCTTATTCATACAGCATTAAGATTAGTCTCACCCTTCTCAAAGAGAATTAAGCAAAAATATCTTTTGTTGCTTTGTCCCTCGCGGCCAAATGAAAGATATCGCGGAGCGCGAGATATTTCGGTAAAGCGGCGACGAATTGCAACGACAGACTTCCAGATAAGACGGGGGCCGCGGAGCTATCTTTTACACATTAGAAACTCGCTCTGAAAGTAGTAGTGATGTACGTAAAAGAGAACATTTTCTACCGGAAATGTTGAAACGGAAATAGCTAAATCAAATCTTCAAGATGATTGACGTCTCGTGAATTTCTCTTTAGTGGCATCCAAGAATTGCTCGCTTACCTACCTATTAGTATTTAGAAAAAAATTATGCCTATTACTCTTTTTAATTATTATTAATCCTAAAAATAAAAGCGACGACGAATTCAGCTTCCGATTTCCAGATAAGACGGGGGCCGTTGGAACTAAACATCACTAAACTTAATAGGTAAATATAACACATGTTTCCCCACTAAGTATATTTCTTTTTCGCACCTTCTGTTGTTTATATCTTTTTTCTCCTCGGATTAGGGAAGGGAAACTCAAAGTGGATGTATTTCCTTTTCTTTTGAACGCAAAAACCTGGGAAAATATACCATGTGTTTCTGTACAGCCTTGAAGCAAAAGGGGTAGAAGAGTTGGACAAATGAGTGTACTTAACCTATAGTCGAAACGTCGGAATAAAAGGTAATTCTTGTTTTACCTGAATACTTATCGTTGACCCGTTAAAAATAGTAAAATGAAAAAAACTAAAATTAAAGCAGGAATCGAAATAGTCACTATTGTATACCTTACGGGGTAGGCAGTGCATCAACTAACTCACAACATGAGTATTTTGCCTTGATTAAGAATGATTTTAGAAAGAACGGACTGTGTTTTTCTATAATCGTCCTCTCAACCGATTTTTGGTGATGGCGGCCAATCTCCCAGAGATCAGCCAACTGCGCAGGACTAGTTTTTAGTGCCCAAGTGTTTGCGCTATACACTGGTGCACTCTCTATTCCTTCAATCTCTTATTCTGATGGGACAGATTGACTGACACGACCAGAGAGAAATCAGGCGCATGACCGACTATTTACATGCCCATCCGACGGCATGGATCATCTTACTTTTCGGAAAATCAGGTGATCAGCCTGCAATGTCCAAAACACACTAGAAACAACAACACAAAGTCATTGTCCTCCGCTGGGAATCGAACCCGGGACCTCCGGGCCGTGAGCCCATGGCTCAGACCGCTAGACCACGGAGGCAGTTAAACCATGGATTTTTTTTTCTATAATGATAGGTCGTCAGTTTTTATATGACATAGATTTTTCCAGAATTCAACATAGATTTTTACAGAATGCGCATGATAAGAAGCACATTGAACATTCTAATTTTTTCTATCGCTCCCAGTCCAGCAGTCGCAGCCTTGAATGCCTTACATGGTAGAGACTTAGGGAAATATCTATTATACTAAAATTAAGTAGGATGAGTAACGCTATATTATTTATAATAACTTTATTGACATGTCTACTCATTGTGTAGTGTGGTGGCATGAAAATGTTTGTATTTTAGACACAATAAGTTTATTACGTGTGTGTCACTGAGCTCATCGAACCGACTCAAGCTGCTGAAATCGGATAAAATCAAATGCATTTTCCGCCTGATTATTTCTTGATGCGTACTAAAATTGAGCGTCACACTCCATTCATGATTATATGGAAGGGTGGAGCCCAAACCCTTAGGCTTGATCCTCAAAGGGCTGATTGGGCGTAAGAAGGGCTTGCAAATTGATATCGAAAAGGATAATGGTGCCAAAAGCCAAGACTTCAAAGGATTCAGATAACAGCACTGCGGTATACTCTACAGATTCAGATTCATGCTGAATATTGTAGAAACTATTTCAATTTGTGACGACTTTGTAGTTATGTATAGCTTTATGTCTGTTTTTCGTGTTTGAAATACAACTTAAATTTTTATTGATGAATGTAAATTTTCGCGTTATACACACTGATTTGAGAAGTCGCTGCCGCTGTACAAAGCCAATATTTTTGTTGGAATTAATAAAATACGTCGCGTTTGTTTTTTTTTAATGATCCTCATACGCATGAAGATTAGGCTCTTTTTGTTAAAAGTCTGTTATAAAGAGTCAATAGAATCCTTTAGGACTGAAACACAATGCATCAATCAAAATAAGAGGACTTTAAGGCTCGTATTTATAATCAGCTCAGAAGAGTGACAGCGAGTTTGAGTTCGTATCAGAAATGTGAAGTGACATTTCTGATACGAACTCAAACTCGCTGTCACTCTTCTGAGCTGATTATAAATACGGGCCTAAGATGGGCCCTACTCTACTTAAGCTTCTGCTACAAAACGACCTGTCAAATCCATACTTAATATCGCTTTCAAACTTGAGATCGCTTTATAAATACGAACCATTACACACTTCTCTCAGTAAAGTTGTAATGCGTCAGTTTGAAAAATGTATAATCAGATTCAGTTCTTTATTTTATTACTCTGAGCTCTGAAAGCAAACCTCAGTGAAATTTAATTGTTCCAAACAGCCTACTGTCACAAAGTCACAAATGAGAGCGAAAGAAACTTTTGACAAATTACCGAAAAGTTTAGACAATTTATCTATGGAAATTGAGCTGAAAGTTAGTTCCAAAATGCCCCGCTTTTTATCGTGACTCGGCGAAACATCCTTTATGTTGCCAAAAAAGTGTACGATATACTTTCACGATTGTAAAGTTGTTCTTATCTCATCTCCACAGATTTTATCGATGTCGTAAAAGGTATTCAAGCGATTTTCTATTAAAATTCCAGTGAAAATTATGGGGTGCTATAGATTTTGTGTCTCAGTTATTATTATTAGTTTAACAGATTGGAAATATTAGTCAAATACTTCAGTGTCATAGATGTTGGATAATACAAATGTCTGCTTAATATCCTCAAAATTATTATTAAAAAAAAATTACATAAATTCACCACTAACAGAATTAAAATAAATTTAGGCAAATAGTATTTTTTTTTTTTATGAAATCGAAGAAGAAAAACAGAATCCATTACAAAAATATAACTGTCTGACAGTCCATCAATTAAAAAGTAATTTCTGAGGTAATTCTGTTTTCATAAACTCGTTCCGAAAACATTCCATTTCCAAATTGAAAACGTACGGAATAAGAAGCGAGTCGGGGCTTCTGAAAAATTTATGTTTCGTTTGCGTTCCTTTTTCAAAAAGGGAACGTTTATGGCTTCCGATTAAAATTCATTTCGCATTTCGAACGCTGCCAGTTGAGAAGTTAAAAGTGACATTGAAACTTCATTTGAAACATAGAGTTATGTATTTACTAGAGGGAACATGCCAATCAAAAAATGTACTCGCAGAGATGTGTCATTTGACAGTCCAACTTTTTTATTTGTGATTTTTATATCGGTGTTATGCCTCGTTAATATGTTTTTTTTTTAATATTTGTGTAATCACTACAATTTTCTGAACTGTACAAATATTTTTTCAAATTATTGTTAGTCACTATTTTGACTTGGTGACTGAATGCGTGAATATTTTAGTTCGCGATGCGACCTCTAGTGAATACAAAATTCCTCTGTGATTTGATAATAGAATGTAATTATGGCTGTTCGGAATGTTGAACTAAATTCGATAGGGACGACGACTTTGTAATGAACGACTGAACTCAGATGTCAAATTACTCTCAGTACTACTGGCCACTGTACGTGACAATGATGCAGATGATAATAATGTAGGTTATCCGGGATATCCTATGAATATTAATGACATCCTTAATACGTCGAAATGCATCTCGAACATAACTATCAAGTAGCTGAATTTTAAAACTGCCAAAAGAAGGTAACATATTGGCCTCAATTCACGCCGTCCAGTTACTAATTCTAATTCTTAGTAGCGCTGTCACTTTCTTATATTTGACATAAAAACAGGATAGCAAATAAACACATGACATTGACATTCCTAATCTGACATAAGACTGCTTAAATTACGTAAAATTAGTGAGCACGCTCTAAGGTCATTCCTTATTTAAAGCGCCGTCCGTCAAATTAGGAATGTCAAAGTCACGTGTTTGTTTGCTATCCTGTTCTTGTGTCAAATTTAAGAAAGTGACAGCGCTACTAAGAATTAGAATTAGTAATAGTGCGTCCTGAATTAGCGCCATTGACGTGAAACTAATGACTAATAAAAAATGGTTGAATGTTGTAATTTTTACTAAATTTTAATATTGTTTTTTTTTAATACTTTAAGTACATGTTTGTTTCTGAATTAACTAAGATTTTGTAGGTAGGTAGTTGTACGAAGGCAGCACATATGTAGGTAGTTTCTAAATGTAGTAAAAATTAATAAGTTACGTTCCATTTTCTATTCACAGTTTGCAAGTAAATAAACGTTCCATTTCCTATAAACGATATGCAAGAAATAAACTTAAAATAAAAGAATCGAGTGTTCTTGGAATTGGAAGAGAAAGAAAAGCTGTAGCGACTCGTACGCTTTGAAGACTTGAAACTTTGACTTGTTATTCTTCTTCTTCTTCGAGTGGGGTTTGAGTCGATCGACCCGATGAACCCTGGTGTCAGACTTTTTAAAGTTATTGTCAGAGTTTAATCAGACTTTTTATTGAAAGAGTTTCAACAACTGCAAGTCAAGTTCTTATTGGTTTTCATGTCCTTTAAAATGATTTATAGGACGATAAGGATTTTTTTATGGGTTAAGTTAGGCTTGAAGTAATTAAAACTTTAAATGTTCATTTACAAAACTCTTTAGAATACTTATCTTAATCCTACTTAAAAAAAAAACTAATTAGGTAAGTAGGTACATAAGTATAAAGGTCTCTCATATTTATTTACAATAACAATAAAATATTGGTATAAGAGGACATGGATGTACACAACATCATTAGTTATTTCACATTAGTGTACCTACCTATTCTCTCAAATTTCCATATTAATTTTAAAAACGAGGAAGATTATATAAAGTAAATAATACACTGTTTATGAAAAGTTTAGAGAACAAAGCGTCCAAACAATTAAACCCCCTGGAAAATACGAAAGAAAACAACGTTTCATATGCACATGATTCGATAAGAAATAAATAAGACATAAGACAAAAATAAGACATAAGTACTGTAGAACGTTTAGATTAAAAAGAAATTTAAAAAAAGATTCCTTATTATTACGAAAGAACGATCCGTACGTGTATTCCAAGAAAACACAAGGTATAATAGACTTTAATAATCAATAAAGAAGACAGTGCATAACGTTTAGATTAACAAAGAGTTCATAAAATAAAAGAAAGTTTAAGTATTATTAAAATTATATAAGAACGATCCGTACGTGTATTCCGAGAAAGTACAAGGTAAAATAAACTTTAATAAGATATAAATAAGACACTCACTCGTTAGTTGGATGCTCGAGTCTGCACCTGCAATCAAAGAATACTACAGTCGGTCGAGTTTTCCAGTAGAGTGGCTCGAACAACGGTTTACAACGTTAATTTCTTATTGGAGCTTTTCTTAACTTCCATGCTGGACTGGGAGCGATAGAAAAACATAGAATGTGCCAGCTGCATTTCCTCCCGGGCATGCTGTAAATACAAGCTAAGGGATTCGAGGGTTTATTGTAATTTAGGTGATGGGCTGACAACCTGTCACTACAGTAATATACAGATCTATCTTAAACAACTCTCAAAAGTTGTCAGACGTGGCGGAACGACCTTTGTTTGGGACTTTGACGCTCTGCCTACCCAATTAGGGATATAGGCGTGATAGTATTTATGTATTTACTATTGGAGCTTCTGCTATGGAATTCTAAGGAATAGCGTTTCTATTACAATGTTAGTAGGGTTCTTTGGAATTGGAAACACGATCACACTCATAGCCCCCACTAGGATTCCCTGTATCGGGGCGCCATGGACATACACAGAAACAACCACAAAGAACACCCAGACCCAGAAACAGACATTTAAATTCATCATTCAAATGACTGCCCCGGCCGGGAAACTAGTAAGTCAGTGGGTACCGGTCACGATTACAAATGAAGGTAGGTTACTTATCTGAAATGGGAAGTTCAATGTTTTGAAATTAAGTTTGCATTTGATATTTGATTTGATTCAATAAGGTTCTTTTTAATACTTAAGAAATAGGTATTTACGTGAAAATTATCTGTGATGTGTTTCGAGTCCTCATATACAAAAAATTTACACGTAAAAAACATTAAATACCGTAAACAGAGCGTCAACGACAGAAGACCGACGAAAACGATGGTGCGACCTTGCACAATTTACAGCTATATGTGGGCCACCGGACAAAGGAAATGATCAAAATTGTAGAAAGATGAACAGGTTTGGGTTTTGTTTGTTTTGAGACCAATAATAAATTCATTACACACGAGTTTAGTAAGACGTGTTACACAAAATATCAAAACGAGGGTTAATTATTTAAATTGACTGCACTTTAGAGATTTTAAAGATAGTCTTATATCAGAAAAGGCTAATAAAATCACACTAATGAACGGTCTTCTTCTGTCAACGACAGAAAAAGTAGTTTCTGCCACATCTGTTAGTTTTTCTAGTACGTTTCAGAATTATAAGTCGGCATTTCAATTTTCAAACCTATTGTTGTACATGCGCGTGCGTTCTTTTTTGTGTTAGTCTGTGTGGGCAGCATTTTTAAGTTTGGCGACCGTGTAAGTAAATCATCGCAGAAATCCATTTGAAGTGAAAATAAAAGCAAGTCGTCTTCCGAGTCGCCTCTGGTACTGTTCCAACTCGGTTTAATGGGCTGCCGGCTGGTCAGAGCTAATTGGAGAGTTCGCATCGGAAACATTATGATATGACAGATAATGAGTGCCTTTTGTTTGGAATAATTTTAATTAGAATAGGTAAGTAACCTTTTGAGGTTAGGTAATTATCGTCTAATCATGGGACAATAATAGAGTGATTGATTTTTTTTTTCTTGCCAAAAATTAACCGATATAAAACATTATTATGCATAAGCAATTAAGCAGGTATATGTTTTTATTTTGCACATTATAGTGAGAATTTTATTTAATAATTTGTAAGACCCCAACCAAAAAACAACCATTGGCTAACCTGAAACTATTCCAATACATAAATATTCAATATTTTATACTAGCGGGCAACAAAGTGCATTTCTGCCCGTGAGACAAAATACTAGGGAGAATCCATGTATCTTGTATCAAATATCTATCACAAAAATATTAAACAAACCATGCATGTCCTGTCGTTTGTATTATTGTTTACTGGTTGAATCATTCAGCCAAAAAAGTGTTAAAGACAAAGCATTATCTTTATAATAATGAGGGAAGAATAAAAAACTTTCAAAGCGACACTTTTTTTCATTATCCGATAAAATCTTTATTCAAAAGTCCAGAAAGTACTTATTGTTGGTTGGTAAAGTTCCAACATTGTTAATAGCGCAACTCGTCAA
The DNA here is from genome assembly GCA_029255725.1 of Scrobipalpa atriplicella. Lineage (NCBI taxonomy): Eukaryota > Metazoa > Arthropoda > Insecta > Lepidoptera > Gelechiidae > Scrobipalpa > Scrobipalpa atriplicella. The sequence goes on from JARACY010002081.1 coordinate 10,390, forward strand.
ATTCATTGAATACCCAACTAACACAAGAAGGTTGCTTAGTAGCTTTATAGCGTATATAATAACAGCTATAAGCTGCAAGAGTCAGCTGCATAGTGCGCTATGGAACCCTTCTGCAGCTGCTATAACCCTAAAGGGGCCCCTTATAGACCTTATTTAATAAGTCCAGTAGAGTTGCATAACAGCGCAAATTATTTCTTTGAACTGCTTTTTCCACTTCTTAAGCACCATAAAAAGTGAAAATTACAACTGACAGCTGAAATTGGCCCTAATTGAGTGAACGAATTTAACATTCATCATTCATCCACTCACTCTGCACTGCGAAAATTGCAACTTATAGTGAAATATTTAGCTGCTAGTGTTTAAAATGTAATTGTATTGTATTTTATATTACTTGTATGAAGTCTTTAGATAAATATGCTTATGGCAGCGTGTAGTGCAATATTAAAATGGCGGAATAATAGTGAATAACTTATACGATCTCAGTTACGCGGCTTGTGTAGGTGAAGAACATTGGCAAATTTAATTTACTGTGAAACGTGTATGGTGTTTTATCAAAATAATTCATGGGCCCTCAATTAATTAAAGATTCTACGAAAATCTAATGAGTTTGTAAACGCGAATTCAAATATTTTAACCAAATTTTGGTAAGTATAATGCTGATTTATGTTAATTTATGGATAACTAACGATAACATGATATTTCCGATCATCCTAAGCTGTGCAGTGTGTTGAAATAAACTAAAATATAAGTACTAATCTAGTAATTGTCTCAGATAACCTAAAAATGCTACCACAAAATGGCGTTGATATTGTAGCAGCCTTAGGTTCTTTGTTTCGCTACTGTAGCCCTTTAATGCAGTGTTAAGCGACAAAAATCACTGTTCAGAAGCTCCTATTGCCATTTAAGCTGCTAAATTATCTGCTCTAGAACTTCAAGTTCCATACAATGTCCAATAGAGTGAATATTATATCCTAAAGTGTTAATTTTATACGATTTAAAGCTTGCACCTGCATTGCAGCACCTACTATGAGGATAAAAACGCAAAGCTAATTGCAGATGGCGCCACCAGCGAGTGTTCCAAAAGAGAAGAGACCAATGAGAAGACGCAAAACTGATATTGACATTGACATTGACAGATTACTGATCAATCACAGGAACCTGACCAATACCTAATATTAAATTCATTGTAATGATAATAATTCCACCGTTCTTCATATTAGAATACTAGACTAGATATATAATCTGTAGTTCTTCATTTTATTTAAAAGTTATTATTTCCTGCCATAAAGCACTGCAGACCCCATAGTAGTTCTATAAATAGGAATTTTACGAGCAGAAGAGCTAATAATACCTCTTATGCATAACAAACATTCTAAGACGTCAATAAGTCACAATTTTCTATCTTATGCAAATCATCGTGGCAAAACATGCCACGGAAGAACTCAAAGTGCTAATAGACATACAATTATATCTACAATGCAGTCTATGGTAGTATTAAATGCCAAGTAAGACCACGATGCGACCTAAAGTGACAAAAAAGATCCTAATCTAACTATTATACAGTTCACGGTGCCATAAGGGTCGCAAAAATCCCTTAGATTTTTGCTGCAGCCATCAGCGATAATTTTCCCTGTTATAGAACTCGTGCCTAATTAAAACTCCCTTATGCCACCCTTATAGACATTGGAACTGTAAGAGAAGCTGCAATTTTCACTAATGTGTTAGTTGGGTACATTACGACTGATAATGAACACCATTTGTATGGGCTTCCTTGTAATTAACAGGGTGTACAAATAATTAATGTTTGTAATCATTGTTCGGAAGCAATATTAATTAACTAACTTACACGAGATAATAGTTCTGAAATACAATTTAGAATGATAAAATTTTCAGCACATACATTTGGCAGTATAAAGAATCAGACTAGGGTTGGAAAATTGGGAAATTTCGCGAACTAGAGAGGTAGCAAAAACGCTCTTACTGATTCTTATTCTTAGTTATTATTGCGGTATTTCATGCAAATGTTTGTTCTCAATATAAAATCAAAAAAATACCTTAGTAAATAAATGTAGTACCTAATTTAACCTAATCTAATAAGAAAATCACCCTTCTCTGGGGGTCTATTCAGCTCTGGCGTGTCGAGCGCCTTATCTTGACTTTGACAGAACTTTGTATGGAAGACGTCATCACTCGACGCTGTCAAATTTTTCGCTTTGTTTGTAAACAAACAGATGTCAAGTTTCGTATGATAAGGTACGACCACGCTTTAAATTCGCGTGGTGAAAAAAGGAACTTACGCTGCCACCTTTAGATTTGACATTGATTTGATAGTTCTCCTTGTACTGCTGCGCCTCCGCCCACGTTCATTGAGAACCGTATCAAACTGTGATTTTTTGTTCCTTTCTACAATTTATTTTTTATTAAATTCGTTTTTTGTCTATGATATCGGTAATTTGGTGATAATTTGACAACCCAAAATTGTATTATTTACCTTTATTTTCGACAAGCATTCGACAACGAGCCAGGCGACAATTAGGTGCCTTTGCAAAGGCGAATGGGTCAAAATTATGTATTAAAAGTATTATTATTACTTTATTTCTTCTATCATATATCATCTATAGGTTATCATTGATATTATGGGTAAAATGCACCACTTTACACAAAGTGGTTTAGACGCTACGCCCACTTGCAAAATTCTCTAGCCTTTACACGAAATTAGGTGCCGTCGCAAAGGCGAATGGGTCAAAATTATGTATTAAAAGTATTATTATTACTTTATTTCTTCTATTATATATCATCTATAGGTTATCATTGATATTATGGGTAAAATGCACTACTTTACACAAAGTGGTTTACACGCTACGCCCACTTGCAAAATTCTCTAGCTTTTACACGAAATTAGGTGCCGTCGCAAAGGCGAATGGGTCATAATTATGAATTAAAAGTATTATTATTTCTATATTTTTCCTATAATATATGATCTATAGGTTATCATTGATATTATGGGAAAAATACACCATTTAACACAAAGTGGTTTAGACGCTACGCCCACTTGCAAAATGGTCTAGCTTTTACACAACTACTTAGTAGGCACATTATGTATGATTAATAACATAATGAAAAACACCACCCTCCCAACTAGAATTAGGCGCCAAATATCATCAAACAAATATTTTTTATTTTATTTTATTTTTTAATATGAGCCACTATAAGTCCATTTCAGGACATGGGCCTCTCTTGTTGGAGGATAATTGCCTTTCTCGCGACGCTTGGCAGGTGAGTTGCTGCTGTCCAGATCCATTTTATAAATTTAATTATCGGCCTTTACGGCATCCGCGGGAAGAGATGGAGAGATGCTATTCTAATCTGGTATTTGACGCAAAATTACTTGCTGTACCCCGATCCACCGTCAACTCTTCTGTCATCACTGGTCTGTCTAATGGTCAGAGTCTGAACCTTTTGCCCCTGATCAAGAAATCGCAGAAAGCTGCCAGCGTGCTGGGCACCATGCCACAGCAGGACGCTCTGGAGGCCATTTATTACCTTTAATTAGTTTTAATTAAGTCATTTTTGTAAATATCCCATGTTGTAAATAACACATTTTTGAACGTTAAAAAAAAAGTTGTGATTTATCATTATCATGTAAGGCTGACCCTTGAGTACTTAGTTAAGACAATACAGGCTGAATCACCTAACAGCTGCCAAAAAAGATAAATCTGTGCTTCGGAGGGCACGGTAATCCGTCGGTTTGGTCTCGTTTGCTAACACGAAATTATGTGAATGTAATAAAATTAAATTACTGCTTTTTAAATATAATTTATTACACCGAGATTCATCGGATTTTATAGATTTTCTATTTTATTACGAAACTGAACAACTTTAAAACATATTTGGATACAAATGATGTCAGGGGTTCTAAGTTTTGGGGTACTGACCTATTTTTTGCATATTTGGACCTATGTATGTTCTCTGGGGAAAGTTGTTCAGTTTCATGAGTAGCTACGTTGAGTTGATTCACATCACATCCTCAAATATGGTCAGCCAATCATTGTTTGAGTGAATTATTTATGTTAATCACACTAACCAGTGGTAAATTATGTATTAGTGTCCAGGTGAAACTAAATCAACGTTATGGATTTAATGATAATAAAATAAAACTGAAAATATTTTGATCATTTATTGCAAGAAAAATATAATTTTCACTCGCACGCACTACAATTAAGCTGTTAGTACACGTACGTACACTTAACTACCTATCACAATTATTCTCTCCGAGGCCGTGCTCAATGTGCAAATCTGCTCTAAATATAATAGTTACAGATATTTGGTTCCACTTCGATTTTTGGGCCGATTTGGGGACGTCGATAAAAAGGATCATGCAAGGGTCGGAGTACTAGTTTGCTTTGATCAGCAGAGACTCCTGCTTCCTAAAATGGGCCGGGAGTCTGTGCCCTAAAATAAACTACCGCTGATTATTATGCGGTGGGATGAGTTTCATGGAAATGTTCGCACATCGAAATTGTCTGTATGTTGGATTTCTCTTTTTCTTCTTCTTAGTCTTTTACTCTTGGCAGAGTGGTCGTGGCCGGGAATTGGCAGGATTCTGTGTAGCCTGTCTAACGATGCATTGGCATCTAGTCCTATTACTGGCTTCGTGCGAACATTCGGTAATGGTATTCTTGATCACAGATTTTATCTGATCCGTCCATCTAGTTGGTGAGCGGCTGCGAGGCATTTTCCCCTCCACTTTTCCCTGCACCACCAGCAGTTCTATGGGGAGTTCTCGTTGCGCGTTATGTGGCTGAAGAATTTTGGGATTCGTTGGTAAACTGTGTAAATTCTACAGTGTAGAAGACAGTTGATTTCTAGATGTTTATTTCTAAATAATATACAGAAAATCTAATTTTTTAACTTGACTGACTGACTGACAATTAAGCTGACACTATAGACTAGCATAAAATGACAGGAGGTTCCGGAGGTCACATGGTTCTAAAGGTTTTAAAATAAGGGTTTATGTGCAAATAAATTTGCAATCAATCATTATCAATCTGTCTTGGAGCTTTTGGGTAAAAAATCAAAATACATATAGTTCGAGCCCCGGAGCTTCCAGTATTATGGAGTAGAGTGCGTGAGATATTTATGTTGAACCATTTCTACAAAAAAAATGTTCAGAGTGCTTATGCTTAGGCAGAAAACATAGTAAAAGTTCTAATATGTAGGAGGCTGGAAGACCAGGCGGGGGGCCCAAATCTAAAATCTTACTGAATGATTAACGAACTCATCAACGCAGATCCTAAAGCTAGAATCATGAAACGAATATGCCAAGTTAGACGAAAACGACACCCACCGACTGACACATATAGGGATTGTCAAAATAGAACTGGTACTTCCCGTTAACCTATAAAGCTGAAAATTAGCAAGTGAATCAGGTTTTGTATGCAGATAAAGGAAACATTATTAAAACTTGAATAATCGAAGGTTCGGAGTACCTGGTGAGGTGAGTTAGCCTAAGAGCCCAGCTAAACAATAAAAGACACGAAAAATTAGTCATGTAACTAGCACTGTGCCAAATATTTTGCTTTTAACATAAAGTGCAGTTTTATGAATCGCACGGCATGCCGGCGGCGATAATGCTGGCGGCATGACCGGCGACAATATGCTGGCGGCACAGTGTGTTAGAGTAAAGGCCTTACGATGCAACGTTTTCTAGTTAGGTACCTACCAGGAATTAAAGATTTTTGTCTTCGCTGGTAACTCGGGAAAAGCACGTAAAGCTTGTTTTTCTTTCCATGCTGGACCGAGAGTAAAGTTTGCATACTAAAAAAAAACATAGAATGCGCTAGCTGCATCGCTGAAGTATAATATTGTAATTTAGGCGATGGGCTGAGAATATAGAAGACGGACAAGGAGAGCCGACCCCAGATAATGGGAATAAAAAAGCTGACAACATGTCATTGTAATATACAGATTTATCTTAAACAAACCTCAAACGTAGAGGAACGAGAAACGACCTTTGTTTGGGTCGTTAACACTCTGTCTACCCCATTAGAGATACAGACGTGATAGTATGTATGTATTATCTTACCTATTCACTTACTACTTTTCAAGGCTTATGATCGAAAACTTGGCATTTTTTTACGTCCAATTATTTTCAGAGTAAACATCAATCAATCAATCTCATTAAACCTTAGCATTAAACATTATCAATCGGAAGTAGGTTTATTTATAAGTCTATAGTAGTCTATGATCGCTTATCTTGCTTCACTTTCACACTGTATTTGACGGGACCCATCAAGCTTATGACGAGCGGCGTTCGACTCGACGGGGCGAGGCGAGCGTTTTCGAGTAGAATAGACGCCCTGGTGATTACGCAACACGGCGCGCGGTAAATTTGAATACGCCCTGTAGCTGAGGTTATGCAAACAGCAAGCCCAAACCGCAGGACGGGTCAAAAGAGATACGTATTTGCTGTATAAGGTAATATACGACTTGTTTTGCATAAAACGTCCCATGACTTTGAGTTTGGAGTTATTTAATTTGATACTTTGAATAATTGATATTTTTAAATAATTTTGTTCCGAAATATCTATACTTAATACCTATCCTTATTCGTTTACGTTATTTTTAGAATTACGTCCTGTAATTAATGCAAACGGTTATCACAAAACCACAGGACAAGCCAATATGAAAGGCCTAAAAAGTTATTTCAGTTTTTTTTATACTTTTTTCATGAATTACGATACGAAAATTTCTTTTAGTAGTTAACTTACTTTACTTTAAAAATCAATAACTGAAACAGCCATTTTTATAAAATGTATTATAAAAAAAATTAATTACTTACTTACGTATATTTTAATTTTTTCATTGATTAGGTCATACAATAAATTTATACTTTTCGTTTTCATTACTTAATTTTACGACCTCACCTAACGAAAAAAAGGCTCCCCAGAAGTAGGTAACCAATTTATTACGTGTTACGCCACTAACTCAAAATTTATTACCCCGTAAAACAAATATCCGCTTAGGGTACATAAAAAGCCCGTACCCTTACCTAACAGCCCACACAATGAGTACCACACATCACGATTGTACCGAAATAGGCCTTTTATGCCCCATTTCATTTGAATAAGATCCGTAAAAGAAAAGTTTGTACGAAAGAAGTCTGCAAGCTACGCCATACGGCCAACTTCGACGGCAAGTTGTTAAGCCCCGCAGATTTGCGGGTTAAACTCGAAGATTGGCACAAACTTTGTAGGTAACTTATGTAATTATAAAACATACACTTTACAAAAGTAAATGCTGGCTGGTTCAGCTTGATAACTATTAATTTTAAATTGAGAACACTTATTTTTTTCTTTGTTAAATTTTTTGACGCATTTTAATTTACTGAACGCACTTTTCAAGTTCTAAAATCAAAATTTAAATTGACAAAATTTTATATTTTTTTAATTTTTATAATTTAAAAACATACTGCGCAACACTTTAAAAATCGAATACCGGTAAAAAAAAGCACTATAGATACCTGGCAATATAGGGTTGGGCGGGCGACTGCGATGGGCGCACAACGTAGAATGCCGCGCGGCAGGCGGGCCCTGGCCGTCAGTACATCCCTAGCTAGAGTTCATGTAGCGATGTAGCCGCTGCACTTGCAAAGAACCAAAGATTGATCGGATAGAAGATAGGAGCTGTGATGTTTGCCGTGTAGCCTAGTATTTGGAGAGATTCGTCGAAATTGGAATGCGAGGAAAGCGAATTGAGTGGATTCGCCGGTTTTCGTGTGAAATCTGCACGTCATCTATATCCGCATCGCACCAAGCCCAACACCATTGTTCTGGGGAATTGTCCGAGGCCTCGCTCTGGCTGGAACGCCAATCAATTACACCCGATGACTTGTGCTACAACGTGTGAATAATACCGACTACATTTGAGCGGGAATTCGAGCCTGTTCTCTTTTCAAATTGCCTATATGACTGCCTATATGACTGGCACATAAGAAGCGGACGGCGAGATTTAAAACACTGTAAAAAATTGAATTTCGAAGTAAAACTCTGTGATTCCTATTTCATGTCCTTAAATAGTCTATGAATGTGGATGGCATATAATATGACATTATAAACTTTTTATAAAATTGAATTTTAAGTAAAACATGTGTGATTCCTATTCGACATCGAACACTGACAAGCACGAGGTGTACTTTTGATAGAATTATTATTTTTTTCTGGTGTTATTTATTTATAACGAAGTGATTACCTAACTAAATCAATTTTATCACCAAATTGATCAGCTGATGATGGGACAGAAATTATTGAATCGCGTGATTTGAGTAGTTTTGTTTTGACAAATATATTTCTAGGGCGCGTGCGTACAGTTCAAGAGGGTAACCTGAAACCTAATTCTTTTGAAATTTATTATCTAGAGCCATTGATACATAATGTACTAAAGCACTATAGAGCTAGGAATATTTATTTGTAATTATATTTTTTTCTTCCTCATTTCATAATTTATTATTTTCCACCTTGTTTTTTTTTGGATTTGTGGTTTTTATGAGGACTCACAACCTTTACTTCAAGAATTACCTAGATACAATAGTTTTTTTTTTTAAATGAAATAATGTGAATTGTTAATTGACCTTTGTAATTGTCCCATAAATAAATGATAGTTTTAGCTGAAATGACATTGAATTTTTAGAAACGTTTTACCATTTAACCATTTTCTTGTTCAAACTTGTGTACAACACCATAGATAAAACAACACTTATTTTTAATGTTGGCAAAGACAACAAATAACAAGAAATAATGGTAACACATAAGGAATATAAAAATACCTGCTTAATTTTCCGTCCCAAAACCACAACCGTTGTCATAACCTATAAGCGACAGCTTTCTAGGTCAACAAGCAGGCGTCATACAAAGACTTTCATATTGCGTTTAGTCAAGTTCAAGATGAGGAAAATAAAATTCTCTCTATTACCTTTGACGTAGGTTTATTATGATAATCAATCAATGCATATTTTAGAACTCATGCGCATGTAGTTCAAAAATTGGCCAAGAGCGTGTCGGACACGCCCACATGTAGGGTTTTGTAGCCTTATATATTTACTTAAAACGACATAATTATCTTCAAAATTTGATTTGATTTTTTATACGAAAGCTATAAGGATCATTTCAGCTTGACAGATTATATAGGTAGTTTGTTGAAACGGTTTTTGCTAAATATTTTGTAAACTATAAATGCTTCACTCTTCGTTATAGTTTTCAAAACAATCCCAACTAACACAAGAAGGTTGCTTAGTAGCTTTATAGCGTATATAATAACAGCTATAAGCTGCAAGAGTCAGCTGCATAGTGCGCTATGGAACCCTTCTGCAGCTGCTATAACCCTAAAGGGGCCCCTTATAGACCTTATTTAATAAGTCCAGTAGAGTTGCATAACAGCGCAAATTATTTCTTTGAACTGCTTTTTCCACTTCTTAAGCACCATAAAAAGTGAAAATTACAACTGACAGCTGAAATTGGCACTAATTGAGTGAACGAATTTAACATTCATCATTCATCCACTCACTCTGCACTGCACTGCGGCCTGCAGCAGTCTGCGGCGAAAATTGCAACTTATAGTGAAATATTTAGCTGCTAGTGTTTAAAATGTAATTGTATTGTATTTTATATTACTTGTATGAAGTCTTTAGATAAATATACTTATGGCAGCGTGTAGTGCAATATTAAAATGGCGGAATAATAGTGAATAACTTATACGATCTCAGTTACGCGGCTTGTGTAGGTGAAGAACATTGGCAAATTTAATTTACTGTGAAACGTGTATGGTGTTTTATCAAAATAATTCATGGGCCCTCAATTAATTAAAGATTCTATGAAAATCTAATGAGTTTGTAAACGCGAATTCAAATATTTTAACCAAATTTTGGTAAGTATAATGCTGATTTATGTTAATTTATGGATAACTAACGATAACATGATATTTCCGATCATCCTAAGCTGTGCAGTGTGTTGAAATAAACTAAAATATAAGTACTAATCTAGTAATTGTCTCAGATAACCTAAAAATGCTACCACAAAATGGCGTTGATATTGTAGCAGCCTTAGGTTCTTTGTTTCGCTACTGTAGCCCTTTAATGCAGTGTTAAGCGACAAAAATCACTGTTCAGAAGCTCCTATTGCCATTTAAGCTGCTAAATTATCTGCTCTAGAACTTCAAGTTCTATACAATGTCCAATTGAGTGAATATTATATCCTTAAGTGTTAATTTTATACGATTTAAAACTTGCACCTGCATTGCAGCACCTACTATGAGGATAAAAACGCAAAGCTAATTGCAGATGGCGCCACCAGCGAGTGTTCCAAAAGAGACCAATGAGAAGACGCAAAACTGATATTGACATTGACATTGACAGATTACTGACCAATCACAGAAACCTGACCAATACCTAATATTAAATTCATTGTAATGATAATAATTCCACCGTTCTTCATATTAGAATACTAGACTAGATATATAATCTGTAGTTCTTCATTTTATTTAAAAGTTATTATTTCCTGCCATAAAGCACTGCAGACCCCATAGTAGTTCTATAAATAGGAATTTTACGAGCAGAAGAGCTAATAATACCTCTTATGCATAACAAACATTCTAAGACGTCAATAAGTCACAATTTTCTATCTTATGCAAATCATCGTGGCAAAACATGCCACGGAAGAACTCAAAGTGCTAATAGACATACAATTATATCTACAATGCAGTCTATGGTGGTATAAAATGCCAAGTAAGACCACGATGCGACCTAAAGTGACAAAAAAGATCCTAATCTAACTATTATACAGTTCACGGTGCCATAAGGGTCGCAAAAATCCCTTAGATTTTTGCTGCAGCCATCAGCGATAATTTTACCTGTTATAGAACTCGTGCCTAATTAAAACTCCCTTATGCCACCCTTATAGACATTGGAACTGTAAGAGAAGCTGCAATTTTCACTAATGTGTTAGTTGGGATGACAACTAAAGAGCTATATTCCATTATATTTTTCATATTTTTTTCATTTATAGTTTTGAAGATATGACTGGAACAAATATTAAGTGACAAAAATTTCAATTTTAAATGCAAATATCTCGAAACAGATTTTTTTCAGAGACTGTTTCAAAGAAACCTCAATTTCATTTTAAAAGACCTGTTTTACGATACCCCACTCAATAAAGTACAAAAAATGTATATTTTTTCCCCCCTTTCACTTGTATGGGAGGGGGTCCAAAAATAATACATTTGAATTAATTTTTAACATTTCCAGATTTGCGTCATTATAAATCTATCTTCATACCAAATTTCATGTTGATAGGTGAAAAACTGAGGTTTTCACAGGGGCGCGGCATACAGACGGACAGACAGACAGACATGACGAAATGATAAGGGTTCCTAGGTTGACTACGGAACCCTAAAAATGGAACAAAAAGTACTGCCATTCACTGGCATGTCTGACATTTAGATAGACAATTGAGTCGGTCGTCAATTATGAAGATTTGTCCGCGCAGATAACGGCCCGGACGCGCGGTTCAAACGTGCACATTTATATTCAGCCAGTATTTTATTAATATCACTGTGCGATAAATAGAGTACGACAGAATACGACTTTCACATTCAATAAAAAAATATTTTTTTAAAGTAGCAGGGTTTTCTATAAGTCAGTTAAAATTAAGGTTTCCGGGAATACACCCTAAAGAACTCTTTTAAATTATAAAAATATGGAAGTGTTAATTTTTTTGGTGATTATATGTTTTCTCTTGGCATTGATCTAACAAACCCATTACCTTTGAAATGGAGTGCAACAAATGGTTCTGCTAATCATAAAAATAAATTAAAAAAGCATTTGCGTAGCCCTAGTGACATAATGTCGACTATTTATAAAGTTCCACGGAATCGGGCATTAATCACGATTTGTGCTGAATACCGACTGAGTGATAGACACTCGCGACGCGACTGATGCGATGGATGCATAGCGAATTGTGTCAATGCGTGCACTGGGAAATTGCCACAAATATAATACGGAATATCCAGAAAGTCATGGATAATTTATTTATTTATTTTCTTTATTGGAGAAATAACAGACATAGATTTATAAAATAATTACATTGTACATACTTATGCTATTATTAAAATCTATATCCTTAACATTCTCACTAAGACATACATTTTTATAATCCTGCTGATGTGTCCTTCAGACGGAAATCCAGATGTGCAAAGTCCTCAGCGGCGGAAATAGCCGCAGGGGTGAAAATGAAATATAATAACTACCATGAATAACATTTTCATTATATTAACTAAGTACTCGTACAAAACGATGTTTTTATTATAGGTACTTTTCTACTTCTCGTTTTTCACGGCGGCATACTTACGCTATACTTCAAGAATAGTGGCTGCCGACGCCGCCACGCCACCCATTAGGGGCAATTTTATATCTCTTTGTTCTAGTCGTCACTTTCTACACGTCATCGTGGCTTTAAGATGGGCCCTACTCTACTTAGGCTCGTATTTATAAAGCGATCTCAAGATTGAGAGCAAAGTATGAATTTGACAGATCGTTTTGTACTGAAATGACATTTCTGATACGGATTCAAACTCGCTGTCACTCTTGAGAGCTGATTATAAATACGGGCCTTAAACTTCTGCTAGATATAAGATGACGTAACAAAAAGCTGGTCTACTTATGGAATTACTAATAGCTTTGAATAGTTTTTCCATGCATTAAATCACGCTTATAACGGGATAACAAGAGTGTTCATGGCTTGAAGAAATTAATTAATGTTTTTGATTTTTATTTTTCTTGTACCCCGGAATTGTACCCCAGAAAATGATCAAAGAAATTTTACGAAAGTATTTTTATGATACTTTTTTAATCTATCTAATTCTTTCAGGGATTACTATAAAGTCTTTGTTGTATTAAGAATGTTTACGAAATAAAAACCCTTTGTTTGAAAGAACATTAAACATTTCGCGAAATGGCAAGTAAGTACTTGCAAAGAATTCAAGATTTTGCAGACGATCTTGTACCAGCCATGTACAATCTAATTAGAGGGTTGTTTCTGAATAATTAAGAACAGAAGCCAAGGTACTTGACGGACAATGTTAATGTACTTTGGTTTCTGGTAATTATATGAAAACATCTGTACTGTATCTTTGTAGTTATGAAAAAATAATAAAATTAAATAAGTTGCTCGGAAAATTTCCATTGTAGAATGTGTTTTTGAGAGTCAATAAGCAGTTATGTACTTTCAATTGCGTGAAACTCATCTATGGGGTTTCCTAAATGTCGCCCTGCAGTTATTTTTATCAAAAACTGGTTGTGGACCAAATGCATACAGGTCGTGGAATAAGTGATCCGCATAACTCAGACATAAATAAATAGGTAAAACACATTGTGATTATAGTACGAATTTTTTAGTTTTTTTTATAATAATCTATAAAACAACTTACAACTTCTTCCCAGAAATTTGACATCTTTTAGTAGACTCTACACCCCGCAAGGAAAATTGGCTTGAATTTAAATATATGTATTTTCTTAAAATTTTGTTTACTCTTCTATTATTTGTGACGAAACACCCATACGAAACATCAACTCTATGTTTACTGCAGTATTTTAATAAAACAGTACTTACTCTTTCAATTTTGAATCAATCAAAAGTCTAATTTTTAAAGCTCAGACACTATTTACACTGAACTCAGTGCGAATTTGAATTTGAGAGTCAATTTACCTCAATCACCTTTTATTACAATTGCTCCAACATTCAATTTGGCGAGTCAGTGCTGAAAACGTAAAAACATTTTTGTTATTTGGTACTAATTTATAGAGACTGTAACCTTTTTTAAATCCGTTTATTTGTAAGGTATTGTACTGGTACTGAAAAATCTCACTAGTTCCATCATTGAACTGTAACATTGAACTACTGGGAATAGAGGATTTCACTTAATAACCATTGACTTACTTTCACAGGGAATGCTTGTGCCTATCCCTTAGTCAACTATTCAGGGTTCATCTCGGGTTGATCGATTCGAAACCCACACGACAAAAAGAAAGAAGAAATCAACTTTTATGACAAATATCGTGGAAAATGGTAGAGTGGTGATACAGTTTATGGCCCGGCACAAAACGGTATATATATTTACATTATACTTAAATCACAGGACTTTTACTAGAACCCGAATTGAGGCACCTAATTTTTATGTTAAACAAAAATAAAGTATCATTAAGTCCGCAATTCCGACGTAGAAACACTCGTCATTTCTTGTTTGTGTTTTTGTAAAATAAGAAACAAAAATATACAAAAGAGAAAAAGAAAGCAAACAAGGCCGGATGAAGCGCGTCTGAATTTCTCCCGGGATCGGTGTCAATTTGATGCGGTTTCAGGTTTCAGTAAAAAAAGTAAAATTCTTAGATATCAGCATCTTTTTGAATTGTTCCAACCCTTTTAAGTTTATTGGGTTTTTTAATTGAGTCGGTCGGACAATTATATTTTAATTGTCCTCCAATTTTCAAAGGTCAGTTTTTTTTCCATCACAACTAAAATAGAAATAATTTCACAAAGTGAAAACTAATGATTTTGCCTTTAGTGTGTCTCCTGTGGGAATCGAACTAACGAACCCAGAATTGAGAGTTTGTGGATCAAACCACTAGACCACAAAACATTACGTAATTATAAAAAATATACCGAACAGCATAGGAAATTTTCAGTTCTAAATAAAAGTAATATACACGATGCTGTTCTAAAAATAAATTCCAATCCCTTGATTCCTATGAAATTAACCTACAATGTAAGACAATTACGTTTTTTATTCAGAAATAGTGATGGCCTCACACTAACTATAAAGATATCGATAACAACGACGTAATTGGCACATAATTACAATGTATCGATCAAACTGGGGCATGGGTAATTGGATCATTAAGATCTTTTATGCTGCATCAGAGTTATAAGAAGTAGTGATGGAATTCATAAAGCATTTAAACGATTATTTTCCGATGTACTAATACATATAATAATACGTACACACATAACAGACGACGAACCGATGCGTTTCGTTTTCTCTTACTATCATCACAAAGGCCAAAGTGCCTTTAACACTAATTTGATAAAATGATATAAGATGCAAAATATTTGACGTAGGTATAAAATACAATTCATAATGATCATTAAAATAGCAGAGTGCTGCCGATTCGGTTACAGAATCAACTTAACTTATTTAAGTTTAGTCCTGTCACTTTCCATTTCGAGCGAACAGAAAAGGATGGCAGTATAGACGGACTTATTATAAACCTGTCACATAGATCGAATGCACGAAACGAAACGCATTTTAGTCGGGACCCTTTCACATCACAACTTAATTTGACTTATCTTGAGCGTTATACGTCAGTTTGACACAATTATAATCAGCTGTTGTGTTGCTGTCTCTATTTTATTCAAATTTTAGAAAATGACAGGACTAAACTTAAATTAGTTAAGTTGAAGCTGTTTCCGAATCGCCGCCAATATCCTACTTACTCACTAATATTATATAATTAATCCGAATGAAACAACTTGTGTACAAATAACCAGTGTAAATACTAAGTATAAACCCTGAAGATGCTGTAATAGCGAAACCAGTCGATAATAAACATAAGTTTTGTGAAACCAGTACAAGTGGTATTACACCAATCTCCCAACGTGTCACACGTTACTTTTTACGGCGGGACAACCGTAATATCTGCGAAAAGCTAGTTTATAATAAAAAATCTTACAACTACTAAGAAATTAAATTATCTTTATCGATACATCCCCATCACTAGCAGTAACGATCTCTGAGCAGGCTTGTCGATAAAGTGGCAATTAGTGAGGGGGCGGCTCGCACCACTTCTGTTTTATGGGGTAGCGTAAATCTATCGACGTTGTTAGAACGTTAACTGCCTCCGTGGTCTCGTGGTCTGAGCCATGGGTTCCCGATCCAGAGGTCCTGGGTTCGATTCCCAGGGGGGTACACAAAGTTGTTAGGTATTTGTTAATTTATTACTTTGTGAAATTTCCTCAGTTTGGTTAGGACAATGCAGGCTGAATCATCTGATTGTGCGAAAGAAAAAGGTTTCGGACTTCGGAGGGCACGTTAAGCCGTCGGTTCCGGTCGCTGTCTTTGATAGTGGTCGTTACACAAACCATGTCAGAGACATATTAGTTGTGCTATTAGGCGGTTTGAAAACTCTGACACCAGGGTTCATCGTCGATAAGTTTTCCTGGTTTTAAGAATATTTTCATGAATAACATGATACATTCTTACTCAATTTATACAAACAAGTTAAGTAAGACATACAGAAAGAAAATCTTTACAAAAGACAAGTATATTTCTAAAAATAGACCTACGAAATCAAGATTGCATACGTTCAACAGATAAGTAACACGTGTCCAACTCAAGGCTTGAAAGATCATTATATTAGCACATAGTCTTTACTATAGCTATAGGTTACGTTTAAAATGCTAATCTCTATAAAGGCCGTCAGCGTAAAACCTTGCACGAACTTTTCTTTACATAACCTCCACTGAAATCCAAGTTCACGGTAAAAGTTATATTCTAATACTAGTCTAGGGTTTCACACTTTTAAAACATATAATACCTATGTCCGCTCATGTCTAGATTAACTATACCTACACTGTAGTGTAGGTCCAACAGGGAGTTAAAAAAAAAAGGGTGTGTATCTACCTACCCATGAACTGATCAACTTTCCCCGAGGAACATTATTTATTATTTATTTATTTATTTATGAGCCTGTGGTGTCCCACTGCAGGGCAAAGGCCTCTCTCCCGAGGAACATAGTTCGAAATAATCATTTTGTATGGGAGGGCCAATTTTTTTCCATGTTTCCTATGTCATAGTTTCATGGATAGCTTAAAGTTTGATCAAGATTTTTTTTGCTACCTATAAATATTACTAGCTTTAACCCGCGGCTTCGCTCGCGAAAAATTTTAGGTTCTACAAACTAACTTTAAAACCCAGTTTCAATCCTAACTACAGGTTGAATTAAAAAAACAGCTATCTTCCGTCACTGGCGTCGCACTTGTTCTTGACGTCCCGTAGAATTTAAAAAAAGAAGTTATTTCCCATCCCTGATGGCGTCCGTCAGTCAGTCATTTATTTCTTTTATGGATATACATTGTTTAAATTAAGTTAAGTTAAGTTTGCTAGTAAATTACAAAGTTATAGAAGGTTACATTGAAAAAAAAAACATGATTGTCTACGAAAATTGTCATAAATATCTCAGGTTAAATATTTATATCAATATTTTAAATTGTGTTTATGTCCCACAGATCGGTAGGCATCTAAAGTGTTGTATGACCTCATGTGAATTATAAAATGTTTGCATAGCATTATTATGCTAACTTAACAGCTTGGCTTAACCCGGTTATCAAGTTAGACTTTGGACTGCCTCGTGTTAAGTTAAAGAACCATTTGGGTTAATTTTAACTTTGAACATTTTCATATCGTATAGATACGAAGTTTGACCATTTTACCAACTCGAGAGACAATCTTAGTAAAAATGAGTGTAACCTTCATAGTAGTTACATTTTTTTTTTACAACTCGTTACAAAAATTCATAGGTCAACGGAAAGTACCCTATAGGTTTTTGAATCTTGAGGAAGGCAAAACCTATAGGGTACTTCTCGGTGACCTACGACCTTGAAATTTGGCAAAAAGCAATGTATCCCAGCACAAGCAAAGGAAAAAATCCAAAAACTATGTTCTTGTGGTTAGATCACAAAAAAAGTATACTTTTAGTTTTCGTCTCCCTTGCAAATTATCAAATAAATGTTCATATCTTTTGATTGCGAGGACTTAGAAGTATGATTCTTTTACAGCTTTAAGGGACCCAAGATTTGAGTATTCAGTATTAATTTCTACTTGTCACGCGTTCCTGAGAAAAAGGATCTTGACAGACGGACGGACGGACGGACAGACAGACGGATAACCGATTGATCCTATAAGGGTTCCTTTTTTCCTTTTGAGGTACGGAACCCTAAAATGCAGCGTGACTGTTGCGCGACAGATGACAGCGTTGTAAGCTGGTTGCAAGCTAGTTACAAGCAGAGATTCGTTAGCAAAAACTGCGTCTTATTTACGCTTTACGCTTGCGCGCTTATAGCGTTACGTCCGCTGTAATGTGAAGAACCACGTTTGTAGCGCAGCAGCTGCAGCACGACTAAAACGCCAAACGCGAAAGCGCTCTAAACAAAATTCGTCGTAAGCCAAAAGTGTAGAACAAATACAGGCGGAAATGAACCTGCCAGAACAAATAAAGAAGCGCTACACAGCCACTGACGCGAACAACTCGACGTCGTGTTTTAAACAGCACTCCCGTTTTTCGTTAACTTTTCCTACTAAGGCCCGTATTTATAAACAGCTCTCAAGTGTGACAGCGAGTTTGAGTTCGTATCAGAAATGTCATTTCAGTACAAAACGACCTGTCAAATCCATACTTAATATTGATCTCAATCTTGAGATCGCTTTATAAATACGAGCCTTAATGTTCCGTAAAAAAGGTTGGATTAAAGTAAAATAAAAAGTTACCCACTTACTGAACTACCGGATGCGATTGAGATAACGAACCGTGATCTTGTGACTATTGCGGAATGGAGTCGTTCTTTTGGACTGAAAGTCAATCCAACTAAAACGCAGACTATCATAATTGGCAGCCACTGGTATGTCTCTCGCATCAAACACGACTTCTTACCGCGAATCATGTTTGATGGTATACCAATTCCCTTTAGTCACAAAGTTAAAAATCTGGGCGTTATTTTTGACGAAAGTTTCTCATGGAAGCCTCACGTGGCAGAGGTAAGTAGGAAGGTGTTTGCCACGTACAGCTCGCTAAAGCGTCTCAAAAATCTGTTACCCACCAAAACTAAAATTTCATTGGCACATTCACTTCTTCTGCCGATTTTAGATTATGCAGATGTTTGTTATTCTGATATAACTGTCCAACTATTGAACAAGCTGGAACGCCTGCAAAATCTTTGCATTAGATTTATTTTTGGTCTGCGAAAGTTTGATCATGTCTCCTCTTATAGGTCCCAGCTTCAATGGCTACCTATAGCCCGTAGGAGGGACTGCCATATCCTCTCCCTTCTTTACTCCATTCTTTCCCATCCTAACACACCTCCTTACCTAAAAACACGCTTTATCTTTCATTCCTCCACCCTGGCCCGCAACTTGCGTGCTAGCAATAGCTTGTTGCTAAATCTGCCTCCCCACACTACCGATTTCTATTCTAAGTCCTTCACAGTGCGAGCCATCAAGCTGTGGAACTCCCTGCCCGAAGATATTCGACGAGCACCGTCTCTTGACACTTTCAAGGAGCGAATTAAGAAGCATTTTTTACAGGACCCATCCTAACATTTTGTTCCTTTCACTTATTCTTCACTTAACTGCCTGTCATTCCCTTATCCGTTACTGATTGAAAATAATTATGCATTATCCTCTCTTTCATAGAGTATGTATTAGTTTATTTTAAGGTATATATTAGTCTATTTTATTATATTATTTATTTTTGTAATAGTGTGTACCTACTTGTATAAGTATTATAAGTATTACTGTGTGTTGTCTGTAAAAATTTGCACTATCCCGCTAACTGCTACGTACTTTTCTATCACCTAAAGGTTGCCTGGCAGAAATTGCTACCTTAGCAATAAGGCCGCCTATGTTGTACTTGTGTTATGTTGTTTGTGTATTACTGTGTATTTGTCTCCTTAAGTGCAATAAAGAATTTTGTATTGTATTGTATTGTATTGTAAAAAGCTTTTGTTTACTATTGCTATTTGGCTGTGGTTATGTTTAGAATTGGTTAAGGTAGTTAAACGAATCTATTTGGAAATAAATTATTTGACTTTGACTTTGATTGCAATGTATGCAGAGGGTGCCCTGGGAGTTTATTAGAAAAGATACACACGAGTTGAATGTAGAACGTATATTGTCGAACTGAGACAAGACAGCGATTTATTAATAATACTAAATTATTGCTAACACAAGCAATACGCTTCAGCCGTGGCGTGCGCGCGTCACACCACTACAACTCCCCCGAAAAGTCCCTTTCACCCCCGGGGTTCTAAAAAAAAAAATTGAGGCGAAATAGTAGATTCATAGACTAGGGTGGAAGAGAATCAATTCCCGAGGTAGTTAGACGCCCGAGCGCAGCGAGGGCGGCTATAGTCCGAGAGGAATTGATTCTTCTACCCGTGGCAATGACTCTACTTTTCATTTAGAATATGAGGAAAATAAAAAGGCCCGTATTTATAATCAGCTCTCAAGAGTGACAGCGAGTTTGAGTTTGTCTCAGAAATGTCACTTCAGTACAAAACGATCTGTCAAATCCATACTTAATATTGCTCTCAATCTTGAGATCGCTTTATAAATACGAGCCTATCCCGCCAATTTGTGTTGACTTTTTTATTATTATTTTTTAATTTTGTCGCGGCACTCGCATCGCAAGTTTGCGCTAAATTCACACTGGCCAGTGACACTAGCTGGTTAAAAAGTCACGACATTTCATAAAGTTTTTTTTTTTAATATGAAAAAAAGTCTTCACAGCTGACAGCAATTCAAGCAGTTCTATTTTTAAAGTTCATTCCCGCCCTAGGGTGGGGATGAAATTTGTATGAGTTATTCCTTCCCTGTGAAAGGAAAGCAGCATCTTCCACCCAATAGTCAGATCAAAACAACACTACTTTCCGAGTATGAGAAATGAAAAAATTATTACTTGTGTATTTATTTGACTTTACTGTTGAATATGGTCCTTCCACGGCCAGGGGGGTGACTGCTAAAGACTCATCAAATCTACAGTAAGGTTTTAAGGTAATGGGTTAAATCTGGATGATGTTATTTTGACTGACACAGCGTAATACGGAATTATTTTATTAGTTTTTTTTTTTGTTAGCCTGGGATGTCCCACTGCAGGGCAAAGGCCTCCCCTTTCTCCTTCCACATAAGGTAAATCATAAAAATTAAAACATACATCTTTACTACTTGCATGTCTTGACTTTATTGAAAAAGGAGAAGAACTGATGTACTGACTACAATAAACATAACCAATAATGTGTATACGCTAGTTATATATCAAATGCAGTGCTTACTCATACCTGTTAAATAAACCAAACGATCCATTTGTCACAAGAAGACATTAAACTAATGTAACAGCACACGTCATGCAATTAATAACATAGTTTGTCACAGCGCCGTATTGTGACAATAACAACTGAGAATAACACAAGTTCTGTTTGTGTCTTTGCTAACTCTTAAGGCTGCTACAAACCGCCCGCCGTCGGCATGCCGGCGGCACAAGCCGCAGAAATGAGTGGTCCGCACGAAACTAAACCTTAACTCCAAGCCCTAAGTAACCTTGAGCCTCTCGGCACGCCCGGCGGCAAGGCCGGCGGCCATTCCGGCGGCTTTGGTGTGTAGGAGGCTTTAAAGGTTGTTTAAGGTTATCGCACATTACACAAACTCCAACTTCGGTCAAAGTATGGCTTAAAAAATAAGCTCTTTATCATGTTACTTACAGCCCGAGCGAGAGCAGCTAGTTATTTTAGAGTAGGTACCGAGGTATATAGGTACTTTCCTATCTTGTATTTCTTCATCTCGACACACGAAATCCTATGTCTGTCATTTTGTCTTTTTCATATATTATCTAGTCTAGGAGATGCGCTTAAAAGTCATCTGTGCTAGAGACAAGTTCTCCGCTTAGCTAACTATGTAGATATTTGACATCAATGTTATGGTAAACGTTAACTGAACGGATTGAAAGAAAGGAGTATCGGGCTGTTTACTTGACATTATCACCGACCCATTGATCATGCGCATTGTGACAAGTCGAAAACGTGCTTACGACCAGTGGAAAACCATTACCAATCTACTCCATTAGGTTTAACTACATACAAACTTGTGGTCGCCTTGCTTCCCACTCTTTAATGGTCCGTGTTTTTGCTTACTCATTAAAGCCAAGTTGTCCATGACGGCTCGTTAAAATGTGTACTGAATCAGAAAGTTGAGTTGAAATGGTGAGAAGTCAATGTAGTGTGTTGCATGTTTATACTATCCGTGCACTATTAAATTTATTGTGTTTGGCTGCATGGCCTAGGTCTCTGCCTTTAGTATAGACATATTTAAAAAGCTACTTTCATGCTCTTGTGCATAAAGTTCAACTTTACGCAGCCTACATCCTGCACAAAGTAGTACTTTTACGAGCATGAGAAGTAAAATATTTGACACTCACAGTAATAATATTATTGAAACATAATCACTTTCAAATACAATTTTATAAAATTCACAACCGCAATATCAATAAAACGAATCTCGCCGCAATTTCGTAGACTTATAAAAGTTGGACGCTGAAAATCTGAGTTTGTATGAAATATATGGCCCATATCCCGTGCAGAAACTATCTCATCATACTTAGTTATGATAATACGACGACTGCAAGAGAGTTCTTAACTTCCACTGAGCGAGTTTATGCCTTCATATCTTCTCTAGAATTCTGTTCTATCTAATTAAACGACTTTGTTGGTAAGTTTCTATAACGCTGGCGCTTTGCTACGGATTTGCTTCTTTGCTACGCCGTAGCAGTGAGCTACAATAAAAAATGTGAATGAAAATAAAATCAGGAATAACATTTATTTTCAGAGCATAACGATCCACTAAGCTCACAAGAGCAAAGCAGTCGCAAACCAACTGTCATGCGGACACTTCCGCATCTTCGAATTGAAAATGAAACAGCCCGAGTAATCTGTGACAGTGGTGAACAAAGAACCGATGCGTTTCGTGTTGTATTTACTTCTATGCTTTCAAAAATCAAATTAAATCAAAAAAAGCAATTTGTTAGTGACCACTCTGTATTTAATTTGGTGAATAAAAAATATAATTGTATATACAGAAACATTATGTAGTTAGTTTTGTTCGTATTTAGTGTAAAGAGATTGTCTTTTAACCATTCAGACACTAAAATCATGCTTTAAAACCCCAGACACGGAGGTCTCGGAAATAACACTTACTATTTAGAATGAGATGATTGTGTCTACATACCGAACTTCATTTTATAGGTTCTGCAGCTATCCTGACTTCAATTTGCAAATGCGAATGATCCACTATGAATAGCATTCTCAATTATCGCTCCACTGAGACTATAACAGCTAACTCAAACTATGATGAGCTACTCAAAGGCCACCAACTTCAAATCAAACCACGCTGCTATCTCAATGTCCCGGAGTTGATAAGCAATTTGTACTTAAGCAAACTACTGTCAAATTGAGTTGTTTTATGACTCTTTAGTGTGTATGAAACGTTTATACATAATTATGTTGCGAGTCGCGCCTGTTATCCTATAAATGTTAGGCAGAGCTTCAACGACTGCATAAGAGGGGGGAACACAGTTGAAAAGAGCTGTGGGTTAATCTAGGAAGAACAATTTTTTTAGAAAAGCTGCTGGAACATTCTTTGTTTTCCTATTGCTGTAAATGAATAATTTATGAATATACTCGCTTACCTATTACCTATCCCACTTATTTTATGATACCAACATTACCAACTCAATGTGTGATCGCAACATGGTCCCTTAAAACGCTGTTTGCCATTTATGTTTCAAATAATCTTTTACTTTCAAAATTCATTGGAAAATCAACATCAAAACAGAACGAATTATTCAACATAAAAGGATCCGTGCCTCGGAGGTCACGTTAAGCCGTGGGTCCCGGTCCATGAAACCATGTTATTTAGGCGGTTTATAAACTCTGACAGGGTTAATCGGGTCGATCGACTCGAAACTCACTCGACAAGAAGAAGACGAAGATTTCAAATAGAAATTTCATGTACGTAGAGCATACGATTTATTTCCATCGGAAGGGTTATAAAAGTCTCATACCAGTAATCTTCAAGGCAAAAAGCGGTATGTTGAATACGCACCAACCTCATACTAAACACGCGTATCACGTAGGGGCAATATTTATTCCAGTACAAAGATGTAAAGTTGTGCTGGATATGATAATCTATACAATTCATATTCATTAATTATTTTTAGTTTCTGAGAAGTGCTGAATCTTCAGTTCAGAATAGAGAAATGCTTACAAAAAGCCAAGAAAACATGAATATAAAAAATTTGGTTTAGGTAGGTATTTTGCAAGCCTCAGAGGTTTAGACAACACAACACCCCACAATGACTTCTAGACAAGCAAAAATTTTAATAACATATTTCTCGAAACTACAGTTTTTTAGAAAAGTTGATATCCAGTTGAGTCTATTATTAAAATCTACTAGATGTCATCAATAAACGTGCCCATCACTTCACATAGACGTAACACAATTTTCAGCTTGTGCACACGGATCAGTCAAGTTTAAGTTCTTCTTCTTCTTCTGTCGTGTGGGTTTCGAGTCAATATGTTACTGCTTACTTACGAGTAAATTGCACCCGCTAGACAATGCTGCAATGGAAAGTAGTATGTATTTGTATATCTAGATGAGGTTGAATTTATATCCGTGGCGCGATCGATGACAGCACAGAAGCATTTTATTACTGTAGCATAGCAAATAAAGATTAATTTTGTACATGATAAGCGTTTCTTTGTTGTACCTACATTCTTTATGTTTTCTTCTTGCTCAGCAGATGTGCGTAATGTTCTTGTTTCAAGGGCAAGCAAATGATTATAGGTATAACAAGGTCAACACAAGGTTGGTCACGCATGTAGTTTGCACTTCTGTTTTGGTATTACTTAATTTTATGAAGGGAAAGGTAAATTGCCATCGTTTGAGATATTTTACTAGTTCGTTAGTAGTTTCTATGCTATTATTACTATACGTTTTCTCTATTCGTAGTATGAAACAATTGGGTACTTGACTGGGTAGCTTAAAAAATTCAAAACGTTTATACTTATAAGTTATTGATTTGATTAGTCAATATTTACTAAAATGTGACGTCATAATTTACAATTTTCATACAAAAAAGCGTTTTTGACATTTCATAAAAAGTTGCTGATTTGACTAGTTGGAAAGTAGCCAAGTTTTGACATTCCACCTTGAGTTGCAGTGAGAAGCATGCTTAGTTATACCTACAATATAGTCAAGTATGTCTCTAAACTCGTAGGGTATAGTGCCCGTTTACCATGATATTAATCGTATGCTTGGTTGTCAGTATGTAGGTACAATAAAAAATAGTGTTGGGCCCATTTGTGACCAAATTCGAAAAAAAAAATCAAAGAGTGCAGTTAATAGAAAAAATACAGTCCACTTTTATAAATACCTACATTTGTAAAAAAACTATAAAAACTTTACCCGTGTCCAACAATTTAATTTTCCTTTTGAAGGTATCATGAATAAATTAACGCGTTTTTCCTTCAGTGCAGTTCAGTTTTTGAAAACTGCAAATAAAGAACGGAAGTTGATTGGAAACGGTGGTTTCGGCTTCCGGCTGAATGGGTGATGTTTTTTTAATTACATCGTAGTTCGTCGATTTTCACAGCGCACGCCGGGAAATTTAGGGGCTGTGCATTTCTATTTGTTGGTGTTTACTTCTTTTTGGGTTCAAGTACTACATCTGTTTGTATTATGCATTTATTTTTGTGGTTGTTTAATAATTAAGTTCATAATATTAAGACAGCTTTAGGAGTTTGTAGAATTAACCTATAATTTACTCTAGTATCTATCAATCAATGTATAGGTATAATTTTTTTTTCATAACAATAAGTTTTATAACAGATCTAAGGCTCGTATTTATAAAGCGATCTCAAGATTGAGAGCAATATTAAGTATGGATTTGACAGATCGTTTTGTACTGAAATGACATTTCTGATACGGACTCAAATTCGCTGTCACTCTTGAGAGCTGATTATAAATACGGGCCATAGAATCGTTCTTAGCGATAAAGGCGTGATTTTATGTATGTATGTATTTCATTCTAAACAAAATAACCAGATTTAAACAGTCAGAAATAAGTACGCAAAGAACCTTTCTTAAATGTAATACTTTTCATAAATCCTCGTAACATTTTTATTGGAATATTTGCCAAAAGAAGAAATCAAACGTCGAAAAAAGTTTTCAAATGAAAATGCTTGGGAATTTCGTAACTGGATTCAATTTACTGCGACGGTTCTACGCAGGCGACGCACCGCTGTTTCATACATATTTAGTGTGGTGACGACATCTGGATGTTGCTTTTATTTTGATGTACATTGATTGCTTTGAAATTAAACATTCTTTAACTATCGCCTGTGCCTGCCTCCAATGAGGGAGCCATCCAAGTGGCTTCTTCTGAAATGCAAACGTTTTAAGCCAAAGTAGTCTTAAGCCTTATCCGTACCATACCGTAAAGATAATCTTATCAGGTGGATTCAGATTATATTTGTGATATTATATAGAATGAAACCCTACTCAGGTATAGCTTATGTGGCGTAAGGAGCGGATTTAAAATTAAAGCCAGTTCCTTACCTACCAAAATCCTTTATGTAAGGTAAGTAGTCTGCGTCAAAAATATATTAAAACTAACTTTTTGGACCATTTCTTTGCAGAGCCGGGTTAGAATAGGATGGTGTCGTATATCTAGCGTCCCAAGTCGATCTACTGCACAAGACGTAATTTTTCTTATCGTGTGGGTTTCCGAGTCAATCGACCCAATGAACCCGCACTTATAGACAGCAGCTAAGCCAGCAATGTATAATTATAAAGGACTCTATCCTCTGTCGCCCGCAACTTGCCTTATACAAACTCGTGGTCCTCTTTCTTTGCAATATAGAATTCAATTTCTTTCTGATAGTCGGCTTGTTTACTATACTCACCGTGCTGAGTCTTACATCGAACAGAGAATAATGTAAATAATAAATACTATTAGTGGCCTGCCGTATTTTCTCTTAGGGAAAATGTTTATCTCCAATAGGTATGTTTTTTTTTTTTTTTTGAATATTTTATGGCTTGGATTCAAGTCCTTAAATAAGGAATGAATGGATTATGTAAAATATTATGGCTAAATGCTTATCTAAACTATTTTGAAGATAGTCCTGTCACTTCAAAACACTTTCAAAATAGTTATTCAAAATCATACCTGAGTGAGAGTGCAATAGTATCTTGCTCTAATATAAACGGAGGATAGATAATTATACTTTGATTTCAGGAAAATATCTTATTCCCAAGGGAAAATCTAGGCCACGGATAAAACAAAACCGTTGGGCGTAAACTAGTCTACTTATCATAATATCACTTTTATTCATCGCTGTACCCATTACAAAAAAAAACACAAAATGTTTTACGAAACAGATTTTTCTACATTTACTGTCCAGCTATCTGTAGAAGGTGACGTAAGCTTTAGAGTCCCCCAGCAGTCTTTATTCAAGAAGAGCTAACATTCTGTAACTGGATCCCTGGACGGTACTGTATATCCAGTTGTGCTATTTACTGTGGAAAATGCTTTGCTAGTATATTTTAAAAGGAAATTTTGTAAACCTTTACTTTTATCTAAAGAAATAACAGTACATTATTTTGTACAATGGTTCATTAAATCGATTTTAATTTTGAACTAGGGAAATAATGAATGATACAAAGTTATTTAGTTCTTATAAAATAATTATCTTCAACTTAATTGAAAATCTTTGTACTAAAATGTTTTTGATATTTAACGTAAATTACGTTGAAACTATTCAAAATTTAATTTCATTTCTCTTTGCCCACGCTTTTCCTTGAGAACAACATACTTTCAATTCACCATCTAAAGAACATTGAAAATATAACAAACAGATTCTACTTTCATGTTTTTATATAGGTACGTTTTAAAATTAAGTTTGCTTTTGACTCGCGAAGCTAATCTTAGTACACATTGGTATTATTCACAGAAAAGTAAAAGGCGTTGGGAGGCAAATCAAAAGGTAGGTATTATTTATTTCGTTTAGTCCGCAGTTAGGCTTTACCATTTCACCAATGAGGACTACAAAGTTCGAACAGTAGTCTCATATAATACACATGTGTGCGAATTCGGGAAAATATGCTTTTAAAATTTTGCATAGCACGTTCTTATCTAATTTAAGATTACACAATAACTTTTAAAAACGCTGTACCCAGGGCAAGACAGATAACATTTATAAACGTTTCAGGTCAACCATAATGAAACTCCGGGGAATTCCGAAACAATACAGTTTTCTCTGAAAATTAAACTTTATAATAGAACATCGGGGAGGGAGCTGGAGGTATTTTATAATTACTGGTCTCTCCAGCGGTAACTGAGGGTTGGTTCACATCTAATAAAATTACTGTGCTAGTGAGTGCTATACATAAAGAACACAATAACAAAGTGTCTTCCCCTTAATAGAGACAATAAGAAACGTGTTAATGGACACATTCTTACTTTAGTCTACCTAGCAAATTAAGTCAAAGTAAAATTACTCATTAGCTTTAGATTAGGCTAGATCGTAATTTTTTAAATGATGTTACCTTTATAGGTAAATCATTTATTGAAAAAAAAAAAAAAAAAACTGCTAGTAAAAGTGTTATCAGAGATTTTATATTAATTCATAATCATGTTCTCTTCCAGGCAGGCTCAAAGCGTTTTCTTCTGGAATTAAATTGGAAAATGGAAACATTGGGTGTCCCTGATGATAGGGGTAAACTATCATGGAAACACATGGAGTGGTTCTGTCTAATTAGGTAGGTACATATTTCACCTTCTACACGAGGCCTACTGCCCCAAAAATATGAATATTTTTGCACCAATTTACCAATGATCCACCTGACATGAAAATCTGAACTTGTGGGGTAGTCCTTCTATCTATAGAGTGTGTGTTAATAGATATGATAGATAATTTTCCATGCTGGACTGGGAGGGATAGAATGTGCCAGCTGCTTCTTCTCCCGGGCATGTTGTAAAAATCGGTAAGGAGATTGAATCTCTTTGAATTTCGAGGGTTACAGCGAGGAGTTGACAACCTGTCACTATCATAGCGATACCTATACTTTTCAACCTAAAATTATCCTCTGACGTTGCGAAAACGCCATTTTGTAGGCGTTTTATGCTCTGCCTTCCTCGTAAGCGATAAAGGCGTGAATTTATGTATGTAATGGGATCTTCTTATTTGAATCTGAATTAAAATAATCTAATCAGTAAAATATATTGAAATTTTTTTGATATTTGATTAAACATTTTCATTTTATTTTCCTTAATATAAATGGAAAACTTAAATCCAATCGGGCAGATGTGGCTCTATCCTAACAGGGTTGGACTTGCAATGATTGGATTGGTCAATTTAATCGGAATAAGTACTGTGATTGGTTCTGTGGACTATCCCGTCACGTGCAGTAAGTAAACCACAAGTACTGGATTGGATAAGGAAGTCTACTTGAGTAAGATATCGGTAGTTAAAGCTCTTCTATTAGAGTAGAAAGTCGTGTAAGAACTTTAAAGCAGACTATTGTACAACAATTTGACTTACCGACTTAGGTACTGTAGTTAAAAAACATGGCATAGGTATGAATATGAATAAGAATAATTCTTCTTATTCTTATAATATAGTCCTCCCAACCCATTTTCGGTGACAATCTCCCAGAGATCGGCCAACTGCGCGGGACTAGTTTTTAGTGCCCATGTGGTTGCGATACACACAAGTGCACTCTCTATTCCTTCAATCTCTTATTCTGATGGGACAGACTGACTGACACGACCAGAGAGAAATCAGGCGCAGGATCGACTATTTACATGCCCATCCGACAGCATGGATCATCTTACTTTTCGGACAATTAGGTGATCAGCCTGCAATGTCCTAACCAAACTAGAAACAACAACACAAAGTTATTGTCCCCAGCCGGGAATCGAACCCGGGACCTCCGGGTCGTGAGCCCATGGCTCAGACCGCTAGACCACGGAGGCAGTTATGGTAGGTATGAATAGATTTAAAATTTGGGCTCTTCCATACAAATTGCCTGATCGAAGTGATCAAATTTGTATGGGAAAGTGTTTCAGTTTCGTTGACTGAGCAACCTCTATCAGTTTCTGGTAGGTACGCTGTCCTTTACACCCCGTATAACACTCTTAGGCCCGTATTGATAATCAGCACTCAAGAGTGACGGTGAGTTTAAGTTCGTATCAGATATGTCATTTCAGTACAAAACGACCTGTCAAATCCATACTTAATATTGCTCTCAATCTTAAGATCGATTTATAAATACGAGCCTTAGCTAGCAGAGGAGCAGGAAAATCTGCCTTAGGGGGGACTACGAACAATTGCTACAATTACAAACGCTAAGTAGTTAATAGAATATGAAGGAAGCCTGAATAATGGCAAGCATTTGCTTGTAGCAGTTCTAATTCGCATTCCCACCATTCTTGAGATTCTAGTAAATAGGGGTAGTTTATTGTTTCTCTGTATACAAATGTATTGTGTTAAAAGATCTTTTCACCCGATTTAAAGCTTATTTCTCATGAATACAATGTGTAACATAAAGGGTATATGCATCGTGAAATGTGTGAATCTACCCATGAAACTGAACAACTTTCCCTAAGGAACATAGGTCGAAATACTAAAAAAAAAATTAACTTCCCATACTAAATGCGTTATCAGCTGATGCAATTTGTATGGACGGTAATTATTTTTTTTTCGTTTTTCGACCTAGGGAAAGTTGTTCAGTTTCATGGGGACATGGTCAATTTTCTTCTAACTTAGACTTTTTTCTGCATTGAGTGAGTGTTCTGTTCTGTCCCTTTTCAACATAAAGGTTTGGCAACCCTATTCGAAGTCGATGGGTCTGAAATATTCAAAATTAATTAAGCTTCGTACCCCCAGGCTGTACGGGTCCAATCCAATGACGCGTTCTGCAGAATTTAGTTAGTGAACGAACCAAACGATGATTGGAAAAGAATGTCAAATTTCAGTCGGGTATTCGCAGCAGTAAATAATTTTTTTTTACCTCTACTTATCAGTCTCAACTCAATAGTAAGTACACTCTGATCTATACTGGGTGTAAGGGACAGCGTCCCGCAAACTGATAGGGTTTGCTCAGTCAACGATACTGAACACATATCACCAGGTTTTTTTTTCAGGAAATGAAAAAAAAATTGCTTTTCCATACAAATTGTCTGATCAATGTGGTAATTTTGTTTGAAAAAGCAATTTTTTTTTTATTTCCTGAAAAAAAAAATCTGGTGATATTTGTTCAGTTTCGTTGACTGAGCAACCCCTATCAGTTTGCGGGACGCTGTCCCTTACACCCCGTATAATATGAGCCATACCTACATACAAAATATTAACTAGCTATGCTTTTATGTAGGTAAACATTGCATTACAACCTGAATTAAGTTAATTTTTGGTTCATCTACGTGCGGTCTTCCAATAGCCTTAAATTGTATTATTTCAGTCCGGGATGATAATGTACAATTTCTTGTACCATCAATACAGTGAAGGCAGCCGGGAAAACCTAGACAAGGCTAACCCAAGATAGGCAGCCGTGGCACGAGAAAGAGGAAGACATGCATTGGTAAATAAGGGCTGAAATGAAATATAGGTATTAAGCAAGAAAACCTTACTATGAATACTAAAAACTTTCCTTCACATTACACCATTTATCGTTTCCAAAGCTACAAGATATCAGCTGGTGGAAAATGTTGGAATCTTGCCAAAGATGGAGTCTTTAAGCAATTTAAGCTCATTTTGACTCCTGACTTTGATGGCAAGCTCCGTGCCAAGCCAAACGGGCTTCAATGTTACATTAGGTACATTTGACTAGTGAAATAACTAGCACATTTTTGTTAACATTTTGGTAATATTTCTGGCATAGGGTACTAAGGCCCGTATTTATAATCAGCTCTTAAGAGTGACAGCGAATTTGAGTTCGTATCAGAAATGTCATTTCAGTACAAAATTACCTGTCAAATCCGCACTCAATATTGCTCTCAATCTTGAGATCGCTTTATAAATACGAGCCTTAATATTTGCATGTGAAGGTTTTTTACTGCGAAACATTAGTGGATAGAAAGTGATTTTTGTATGAAGACAGTTTAAGAACTGGCAGGTAATAAAAAGCTACCATGTAGGTAGGTAAGCTACATTTTACCGTAGGAAAAGTACAACCATGGAAACTTTGCGGAGCGTGGGTCGTGGAGAAAAACTTTTTTTTACGAGTATTACAAGTCATAATCGACGTAAACTTAGCTTGATCGTATTATTGCAAAAACTTATTTGATCAATATCATAATTTGTATTTATACGTTTTGTCGTGTTTCGGTAATCTAAAAGGCATTATGTATATTTGGTCGAAAAGATAATATAACCCGTGCACATAAAGAAACGATCTATAAATGGCCGACGCTCGCATGCGTTCTCGCTCACTCTCTATTAGGTAGAGCGAGCACGCATGCGAGGTGGACCAATCACGAAGCGAAGCCGACGCCATTTTCAGATCGTTTCTTTAAACGCACGGCTTATAGTACAATCTAAGTACATTAGCGAGACGCATTGATTAGAATAATAATGTGAGCTTTTACTTTCTTGGGGAACTGAAGAGAAAATACTACTTCTCGTACAGTAAGGCTCGTATTTATAAAGCGATCTCAAGATTGAGAGCAATATTAAGTATGGATTTGACAGGTCGTTTTGTACTGAAATGACATTTCTGATACGAACTCAAACACCGCTACCACTCTTGAGAGCTGATTATCAATACGGGCCTAAGAGTGTTATACGGGGTGTAAAGGACAGCGTACCTACCAGAAACTGATAGAGGTTGCTCAGTCAACGAAACTGAAACACTTTCCCATACAAATTTGATCACTTCGATCAGGCAATTTGTATGGAAGAGCCCAAATTTTAAATCTATTCATACCTACCATAACTGCCTCCGTGGTCTAGCGGTCTGAGCATGGCTCACGACCCGGAGGTCCGGGTTCGATTCCCGGCTGGGGACAATAACTTTGTGTTGTTGTTTCTAGTTTGGTTAGGACATTGCAGGCTGATCACCTAATTGTCGAAAAGTAAGATGATCCATGCTGTCGGATGGGCATGTAAATAGTCGATCCTGCGCCTGATTTCTCTCTGGTCGTGTCAGTCAGTCTGTCCCATCAGAATAAGAGATTGAAGGAATAGAGAGTGCACTTGTGTGTATCGCAACCACATGGGCACTAAAAACTAGTCCCGCGCAGTTGGCCGATCTCTGGGAGATTGTCACCGAAAATGGGTTGGGAGGACTATATTATAAGAATAAGAAGAATTATTCTTATTCATATTCATACCTATGCCATGTTTTTTAACTACAGTACCTAAGTCGGTAAGTCAAATTGTTGTACAATAGTCTGCTTTAAAGTTCTTACACGACTTTCTACTCTAATAGAAGAGCTTTAACTACCGATATCTTACTCAAGTAGACTTCCTTATCCAATCCAGTACTTGTGGTTTACTTACTGCACGTGACGGGATAGTCACAGAACCAATCACAGTACTTATTCCGATTAAATTGACCAATCCAATCATTGCAAGTCCAACCCTGTTAGGATAGAGCCACATCTGCCCGATTGGATTTAAGTTTTCCATTTATATTAAGGAAAATAAAATGAAAATGTTATAATCAAATATCAAAAAATTTCAATATATTTTACTGATTAGATTATTTTAATTCAGATTCAAATAAGAAGATCCCATTACATACATAAATTCAGCCTTTATCGCTTACGAGGAAGGCAGAGCATAAAACGCCTACAAAATGGCGTTTTCCGCAACGTCAGAGGATAATTTTAGGTTGAAAAGTATAGGTATCGCTATGATAGTGACAGGTTGTCAACTCCTCGCTGTAACCCTCGAAATTCAAAGAGATTCAATCTCCTTACCGATTTTTACAACATGCCCGGGAGAAGAAGCAGCTGGCACATTCTATCCCTCCCAGTCCAGCATGGAAAATTATCTATCATATCTATTAACACACACTCTATAGATAGAAGGACTACCCCACAAGTTCAGATTTTCATGTCAGGTGGATCATTGGTAAATTGGTGCAAAAATATTCATATTTTTGGGGCAGTAGGCCTCGTGTAGAAGGTGAAATATGTACCTACCTAATTAGACAGAACCACTCCATGTGTTTCCATGATAGTTTACCCCTATCATCAGGGACACCCAATGTTTCCATTTTCCAATTTAATTCCAGAAGAAACGCTTTGAGCCTGCCTGGAAGAGAACATGATTATGAATTAATATAAAATCTCTGATAACACTTTTACTAGCAGTTTTTTTTTTTTTTTTTTCAATAAATGATTTACCTATAAAGGTAACATCATTTAAAAAATTACGATCTAGCCTAATCTAAAGCTAATGAGTAATTTTACTTTGACTTAATTTGCTAGGTAGACTAAAGTAAGAATGTGTCCATTAACACGTTTCTTATTGTCTCTATTAAGGGGAAGACACTTTGTTATGTGTTCTTTATGTATAGCACTCACTAGCACAGTAATTTTATTAGATGTGAACCAACCCTCAGTTACCGCTGGAGAGACCAGTAATTATAAAATACCTCCAGCTCCCTCCCCGATGTTCTATATAAAGTTTAATTTTCAGAGAAAACTGTATTGTTTCGGAATTCCCCGGAGTTTCATTATGGTTGACCTGAAACGTTTATAAATGTTATCTGTCTTGCCCTGGGTACAGCGTTTTTAAAAGTTATTGTGTAATCTTAAATTAGATAAGAACGTGCTATGCAAAATTTTAAAAAGCATATTTTCCCGAATTCGCACACATGTGTATTATATGAGACTACTGTTCGAACTTTGTAGTCCTCATTGGTGAAATGGTAAAGCCTAACTGCGGACTAAACGAAATAATAATACTACCTTTTGATTTGCCTCCCAACGCCTTTTACTTTTCTGTGAATAATACCAATGTGTACTAAGATTAGCTTCGCGAGTCAAAAGCAAACTTAATTTTAAAACGTACCTATATAAAAACATGAAAGTAGAATCTGTTTGTTATATTTTCAATGTTCTTTAGATGGTGAATTGAAAGTATGTTGTTCTCAAGGAAAAGCGTGGGCAAAGAGAAATGAAATTAAATTTTGAATAGTTTCAACGTAATTTACGTTAAATATCAAAAACATTTTAGTACAAAGATTTTCAATTAAGTTGAAGATAATTATTTTATAAGAACTAAATAACTTTGTATCATTCATTATTTCCCTAGTTCAAAATTAAAATCGATTTAATGAACCATTGTACAAAATAATGTACTGTTATTTCTTTAGATAAAAGTAAAGGTTTACAAAATTTCCTTTTAAAATATACTAGCAAAGCATTTTCCACAGTAAATAGCACAACTGGATATACAGTACCGTCCAGGGATCCAGTTACAGAATGTTAGCTCTTCTTGAATAAAGACTGCTGGGGGACTCTAAAGCTTACGTCACCTTCTACAGATAGCTGGACAGTAAATGTAGAAAAATCTGTTTCGTAAAACATTTTGTGTTTTTTTTTGTAATGGGTACAGCGATGAATAAAAGTGATATTATGATAAGTAGACTAGTTTACGCCCAACGGTTTTGTTTTATCCGTGGCCTAGATTTTCCCTTGGAATAAGATATTTTCCTGAAATCAAAGTATAATTATCTATCCTCCGTTTATATTAGAGCAAGATACTATTGCACTCTCACTCAGGTATGATTTTGAATAACTATTTTGAAAGTGTTTTGAAGTGACAGGACTATCTTCAAAATAGTTTAGATAAGCATTTAGCCATAATATTTTACATAATCCATTCATTCCTTATTTAAGGACTTGAATCCAAGCCATAAAATATTCAAAAAAAAAAAAAAAACATACCTATTGGAGATAACATTTTCCCTAAGAGAAAATACGGCAGGCCACTAATAGTATTTATTATTTACATTATTCTCTGTTCGATGTAAGACTCAGCACGGTGAGTATAGTAAACAAGCCGACTATCAGAAAGAAATTGAATTCTATATTGCAAAGAAAGAGGACCACGAGTTTGTATAAGGCAAGTTGCGGGCGACAGAGGATAGAGTCCTTTATAATTATACATTGCTGGCTTAGCTGCTGTCTATAAGTGCGGGTTCATTGGGTCGATTGACTCGGAAACCCACACGATAAGAAAAATTACGTCTTGTGCAGTAGATCGACTTGGGACGCTAGATATACGACACCATCCTATTCTAACCCGGCTCTGCAAAGAAATGGTCCAAAAGTTAGTTTTAATATATTTTTGACGCAGACTACTTACCTTACATAAAGGATTTTGGTAGGTAAGGAACTGGCTTTAATTTTAAATCCGCTCCTTACGCCACATAAGCTATACTGAGTAGGGTTTCATTCTATATAATATCACAAATATAATCTGAATCCACCTGATAAGATTATCTTTACGGTATGGTACGGATAAGGCTTAAGACTACTTTGGCTTAAAACGTTTGCATTTCAGAAGAAGCCACTTGGATGGCTCCCTCATTGGAGGCAGGCACAGGCGATAGTTAAAGAATGTTTAATTTCAAAGCAATCAATGTACATCAAAATAAAAGCAACATCCAGATGTCGTCACCACACTAAATATGTATGAAACAGCGGTGCGTCGCCTGCGTAGAACCGTCGCAGTAAATTGAATCCAGTTACGAAATTCCCAAGCATTTTCATTTGAAAACTTTTTTCGACGTTTGATTTCTTCTTTTGGCAAATATTCCAATAAAAATGTTACGAGGATTTATGAAAAGTATTACATTTAAGAAAGGTTCTTTGCGTACTTATTTCTGACTGTTTAAATCTGGTTATTTTGTTTAGAATGAAATACATACATAAATCACGCCTTTATCGCTAAGAACGATTCTATGGCCCGTATTTAATAATCAGCTCTCAAGAGTGACAGCGAATTTGAGTCCGTATCAGAAATGTCATTTCAGTACAAAACGATCTGTCAAATCCATACTTAATATTGCTCTCAATCTTGAGATCGCTTTATAAATACGAGCCTTAGATCTGTTATAAAACTTATTGTTATGAAAAAAAAATTATACATTGATTGATAGATACTAGAGTAAATTATAGGTTAATTCTACAAACTCCTAAAG
>JARACY010002082.1:0-47437 GCA_029255725.1 Scrobipalpa atriplicella
GTAAGGTAACAACTAGCTGTGAGTAAATAGACGTTCTTTACAGCTAATGTTGCATAAATAATAATGGTGGTCTTAAACAAAGAGACAATTTTACGACTTGCAAACTCTGAAACACTGACCACTCTTTGCAAAAACCATAACTTTAGTTTAAGAATGATATTACTCTGCAATAACACTTACCTAACAGGCATGGACAACCAAATTGTATTTTAATATTCCAAACACGAAGTCACCAGCCACACACGGAACCAGCCATAGGTATGGTCGTTTAATAGACCACTATGTGGAATACTAATCAATGTAATAGCAATAAGGATATTACCATGGAGGAATATAATACAGGGTGTAAAAACAGTAGGTACTGCGTTCTTTTGAACCACAACATGTTCTACTAATGATACTCGTACCAAACAACTTTCTCAAAGCAGAATTTTCATTTCAAAAAATTAGTTGCCTTCTTCATAAAAAAGTTGTTTACTTCATCTATAATTTTGTGTACAGAAAGCATTTTTTTTTAGCAATTTTTCTGCTTTGGGAAAGTTGTTTGTTATCATTAGTAGAACGATTTAGTTTCACCTGGACACAGTTTCAATAGGACACATTCCCAACAGGACACAGTGTCAATCAGACACAATCTCCATGTGGTTTAAGACGTTTTTCTCCGTCCTTTTTTTACACCCTGTATATTACACAATTGTGTACTGTTGTAAATCGGTTGAGCAGGCTTCCGCCAAAAACATAACTGATGGATGAATCAGGGAGATGTGGTCGGAATAGCGATACTTTGAGCATGAGCAGTCCAATTAGTCCTTACACAATCCAAATGACTTGAAAATAAGCATTGGAAATAACTAGTTTTGGAAACACAGTACCTACCTGGCTGAAAAAAAAAATACTATAGTAATTTTATAAAAAAAGCTTCTCAATTGTTTTTTTTTATATCGAGAAAATCTGCTTCGAGAAAGAATACTATTTTATCTTATTTATCTTCAGCTTTCGGATCGTTATTTATAAGTTTCAATGTTTATCTCAGTCCAAATTAGATCAATAGTCCATCATTTAAATGCCTGTTGTTTATCCAAGAGCAATCGTAAAAACGTAAGTAGTCGATAACACAGAAGCAAAATAACTGGACTGGAAGCAATAGAAAAAATAGTAGATTACTTAGAGGCCAAAAATAAAGCAATGTATGGTCGAGTAAATTTATGTAAACGAGACCATACATTGCTATTTTGGCTGAGATTAGTACAGTACTTTTCTCTCATTTGCGAGGAAACAATAAAAATTCCCTGAAAAATATACAATAAACTAGCGATTTCTCCATAATATTGTGAAATTTTAAATTAGAATAGCGC
Source organism: Scrobipalpa atriplicella (assembly GCA_029255725.1). Lineage (NCBI taxonomy): Eukaryota > Metazoa > Arthropoda > Insecta > Lepidoptera > Gelechiidae > Scrobipalpa > Scrobipalpa atriplicella. Next base: position 1,356 of record JARACY010002082.1, read on the forward strand.
CATTGACAGGTGCACATTCCATTCATTCATTAACTCTTTTTTTTTTGCGCATTCTGCCTTTCAAAAAGTTAAAAATGTGAAATTGAAAACACCTAATTCATATTGTCCATACTAGTGTGTACTTTAAAGACCGTCCTTACTGTCGTTTGGAGAAATTTCCGGCCTAGTCCCGCAAAGAGTGAATGTACGCTTTGTTTTTTTTTTAAATAACGAAGCAATTTCCGAGCAAATGGGAGAAAACATTGATTTGCCAGCTGGTTCTCCTCCCGGGCATGCTGCACAAGTCAGCAAAGGGATTCGTTTACAGGTGTATTTTAACAACCTGTTACTATATAATAGAGATAGGTACTCATTTAAATCTAAAATTGACAGAAGTGGCGAAAAGGCCTTATTTACTAGGCATTTTACGCTTTGCCTAACCCGCATGGAAAAATGGCTTGATTTTTGTATGTAACTATGCTTGTACCTATTACTCTCAGGCTGATTTGGATCTTAGCTCTAAGTAGGAATGGGCGCTTTTCCACTAGACGGCACGTCAACGGCAACGGCGACGGCACGGTACCGTCGACGATATCGTAGGTGAGATAATGTATGAAAATCAATGAAATTATATGACACGCTTTTCCACTTGACGGCACGGCACCGTCACGGCATGTCATCGATTCCCATAGATATTGTCACGTGATCGTCGCCGTGCCGTCGCCGTTGCCGTTGACGTGACGTCTAGTGGAAAAGCGCCCAATAGTATGAACTTAGCTGACACGGTAGACTGAAACAGCCATGTAAAACTTGTGCAGTTAATTTTCTGCTTTTCCCGTAGAGAATAATTATTTATTTTGTAATTGTAAGTACCAAATCTATTATGTTTCATCTGCAGATGGATAGCAGTAACCCAGTTCCAAGCAACAGACGCGCGCCGAGCATTCCCTTGCTGGGACGAGCCGGCTCTGAAGGCACGGTTCAGCATCAGCATCGCCCGACCCAACAACATGACCTCTGTGTCCAATATGAACCTGGTCAAGAGCCAGTCGCAGTTAGTATACCACTGTATAACTGCACAGGGTATGAGGGACAGCTTCCCGCAAGTTCAGTTTTTTTTTTACTGAACAACCCCTTTCAGTTTATCAGAATACCGTCCCTAACACCCTCTATACTTACCTACTATGTCAGCAAGACACAACGGCCATGATATTGACCTAGTGGAAATTGCCAGACTCACCACACTTGGCGAGCATTTGAAGATGGTTTATTAACATGTGTGATGTATCTATTCCCTGGATTGTTGGTACTAGTATATCTTAAGTAAATAATGCTAATTATAATCCAAGCAACACACAACTCTATTCATGCTTTAACCTTTCCCAGGAAATAACACAAAACTCAAGTACTATTTAATTTCCAGCGCCACCCTGAAAACCTACACATGGGACCACTACGCGGAGTCTCTCCCCATGTCCACATACTTAGTCGCCTTTGCTGTCACCGACTTTGGCCACATGAGTGACAAGAACTTCGCCGTTTGGACCAGAAAAGAGGCTCTACCCTCGGCGGCGTATGCCCTGGAGATAGGTATATTAAATTCGCAAATAAGCGCTTCGCTTCAACATTTTTAATGCAAACGGGTAAAAAGTGGAACCCCCTGCCTGCGGATCTGTTTCCGGAATGCTGTAACCTGGGCCTTTTCAAGGCGGGAGATGGCGGAACTATAAAAAAACCAACTTCAAATCCTAAATACTTGTAATGATACAAATAGTTGCACCTTATGCTAAGCTGTATATTACGACTGAACACTGCCTCTCAAGATACAGGGCTCCTAGTTTGAGAGACAAGGTTAATCATAGCCACAATACAGGCCACCACAATGTTTTACCATGGTTTTACCTGATCATTGTTATGTATCATGTTATCAATTAAAACAAAGAAAACATTATTATGTATTAGATTGTTATTTTGAACGTGACTATTACCGCGATTCATTTATTTATTGTTACCTTGATATTTCAGAGCAGTACATGCTACATGGTAACGAGACGATTCGTCGCGTCCGAAAGAGGGTAGACCGATATGGTTTCCCTTAGAAGGCGTTAACATTCGCATCGCCAGTCTACTCGTGACCATGGAGCATGAAACTGCTCTGAAGTATCGAGGTAACAATAAATATAATCGCGGTAATAATCCCGTTCAAAATAACAATCTAATTGTTTGTAGTGAACAACCGCGAAAATCAAAAAACTAATAATTATTATGAGTTTATGAGTGTATGGAATTAAATAGATTTTTTTATTATTATAGGGCCGAAAATCCTAAGTTTTCTGGAGGAATATTACAAGATTAAATTCCCGTTGCCGAAGATTGATATGATTGCGTTGCCGGATTTCAAGGCTGGTGCTATGGAGAACTGGGGACTACTTACCTTCAGGTAGGTATTTTATTACTTTATTACGGTAATGTCATGAAAATAAAAAGATTATACCTAAAGATTCACTCAGGTGGGATTTGAACCCACGACTTTTGTTAATACCCTGCCGCCCGACGTTCTAACCAACTGAGCCACCGAGTAAGATACTTTCGATGTGAAATATTCGATGAAGAAACTTTAGATGCAGAATGCTTTAAATGAAGCGTACCTTCAATAATAAGCACGTTCCATGTAGCGACCCTTCGATGCAAAGTGTTTGATGAAACGACATTCGATGTTTTTACTGTCGATAGTATTTTTTACCCGACTGTCAAGGAAGGGTTATGTTTTTCGCGCGTATCTTGTTACACATTGAAATTTCGAAGAGGTTACTAGTTTCGTCAGGTCAGATAGAACACTCGGTGGCTCGTTCATTGGTTGTTGGTAGAGCGTCGGCACGGTACGTCAAACTTTTAGCCTCTTTATTTTCAAATTCATTTCGACTGAAACTCTCTCTTTTTAAAGATATCAAGCAAAAAATAAACAAAAATGTCAAGAAACCGTTTCCAATACAAATCTTTAATGGTTTTTATGATGTCATTATTCACCCGACTTCATGTCGCCAAGTTAACCTTTGGCACATCTCAGGGTAAATGTCAAGGGTAATGTGTGGGCATTATAGAGAAAATACCAATCAGTTTATTTCATACAGCTTAATAAATAAGAAAGTAGAAAGTTTTTTAACACCCTGAATATTTCAATTTCAATATACGGAATGTAAAAAAAGTATTGCATTAATTTAAACCACTTATTCTAATAATAAGACCAAACAACATTCGCAAAACACAAAAATTTTAGCCCGAAAAAATTGTAGACAAAGTAAGCACTTTTGTATGGTAAGTTTTTTTTTTCAGTTTTTGTACTTTGCTGAAGTTATTTGGTATAAATCATTATTAAAGATTGTTTAAAGGAACGCAGTAACGGTTTTTTTTTTACATCCTGTATTTTTTCGATGTATAAGGACACCCAAATATTTGCGGAGCACTTGTACCTACAGAATTTCGAAAAATTCGCTACTATCTCATTTCATTATCTCGAATAAAGCTCAAAATAGTTATCGAAGTTTTTTAATCAAAAATATAAAATTATTTTTACTGTTCTGTTGGCACACTGCTTTGTGAAACATTATTTAGGTATGAGTAAAATTAAATAAAAATAATTTCAAAAACTATTCAAAACAGACCCCAAACAAACCGCATAGAAGGAAGGATCAATATGATTGACAGCTCCCAAGACTACCCCGAAGGGTACAGTATGGGGTCGTTAATATTGCTCATCAACACTTGAAAGAGACAGTGACGTTTGACTACAAGTGCGACAGAGATAAATACATAAAGTCACGCGTCTAGTAAAACGCCTTATTGCACCGCGTCTGACAAATATTGAGGGCATTTTTAGATTGCCAATTTGACATAATGTCGTTTTGGTATTGCTAAATAGTGACATGATAATGAGCACAAAACTCACAAAAACATTGCGACCCTTGAATCCCTTTTCTGAGTTTTACAGCATGCCTGGGAGGGAAAGCAGCAGAGCTGGCAAATTATTTATTTTTCTCTCCCTCACTCACAGTCCATCATGGAAGATGATAGCAATAGCGACAGAGATAACGCTCGAAATAAACTGATGTGCAATATGTATGGCCCTTAACTGTACTAGGATTAGAAGCATCAATCACATTTTATGCGTGACATATTACGACCCCTAAAATCATATGGTATCTGTATGGGGCTAGTAATACCGCTTATCATGTTACACTACGTCCAGGCTCAAAATGAACGTGGCAAAAAAAGGAACTAATATAACATACATACTATCACGCTTGTATGGGGTAGGCAGAGCGTCAACGACCCAAACAAAGGTCGTTCCGCCACGTCTGACAAGTTTTGAGGGGTGTTTAAGATAGATCTGTATATTACTGTAGTGACAGGTTGTCAGCCCATCGCCTAAATTACAATATACTGAAACCCTAACCCCTCAGCTGGTTTTAACAGCATGCCCTGGTGAAGATACAGCTGACAGATTCTATGTTTTTCTATCGCTCCCAGTTAAGCACGGAAGATGAAGCATGGAGGAACTAACATGGCCGCCAAAGCCATTTTTGACAGTTCTTCCAACATGCAGCGCCCTCGCCCACGTTCATTTATAGTCATTCTGCTGTAAATAAAATCCAAGCATTCATAATCATAATCTCTTTAGGCATGCTGTGGTGCCCTTAAGGCAATCGGAGAAGGTTTAGAAATAAGCTGTGCCATGTCTTTCCTTGTGTATAAAAACATTTTGAATAGCTTTTGTGTACTTCCATGCTGGACTGGGAGTGATAGAAAAACATAGAATGTGCCAGCAGCATCTCCTCCCAGGCATGCTGTAAAAATCATCTAAGGGACTAGAGGGTTTCAGTGTTGTAATTTAGGCGATGGACTGATAACCTGTCACTATAGAAATATACAGATGTATCTAGAATAACCCTCAAAACTTGTCAGACATGGCGGTACGACCTTGATTAGGTCGTTTACAATCTGCCTACCCCATTAGGGATAAAGGCGTGAATATATGTATGTATGTATTGTGTACTCTATTTACCGGATGGGGTGACAAACTGATAGGGGTTGCTCCTTGGGGCTGCTCACTTGCTCAGTTAACGAAACTGAACAACTTTCACCACCAAATTCTTTCAGGAAATGAAAACAAATGACATCCCTAATATTCCCATACAAAATGACCATCTCGATCAGACAGTTTGAGAAACCAATAATTTCCGTGTGAAACTTGTTCAGTTTCGTTGACTGAGTAGGTAACCCCAGAGAGTATATTTTTTTTAATTTTTGTGACATCGTTCCTAAAACCCTTAATACTCGTATCCTTACTTTATTAATGTTTGTATAGAGGGTGAAAAGTGGATACACTCTTTGTACCTATGTAAAAAGCGTAATAAAAGTTAGAAAGACAATATCCGCAGCCAGCCGAGTTACTGTATGTCACCTCATTCTATGAAGGAGATTAGCTCCGAGTGGTGCAAGTAATTTTTTTTAGTTTTAGATGTAACATTAGTATGGATAAAGAGATTTTATTGTTTCTTCAGACTTCAGTCCCGGTCAAGTCAATAGCTTTAGATATGTATTTTCTATAGCGATTTATGTGTATTATCGAATGGCTTAGGTTTGATTGTGCGCTGCAACTTTGATGGAAAAATAAGGGTCACCATTTACATTATGCCAGGCTCCATACAAAAATGTTACATCCCCACCTATTCAGCGTTCATTTGATGGCACGACGACTCAAAAGCCTTGCTAAGAAGTATTTTTTAAATTCTTTCACCTTTAGAAAACTAAAAATTCAAGAAGTACTTATTTAAAGGGAAGGAATTCGCAGCTGTAACCTCTGGACGGGATGTTATTGGTTTATTTAGTGCTTTAGAAATAATCGTGCACGTTCGGCAATTTTTTTTTGCACTAAAATCACTTAGCTCTCTTCACATCATTAGACAATAAAAACAATATAAAACTAAAAGTAATGTTTTATAAATTTTATGTGTTGAAAATAGCAAAAGTGGCACAGCGCCAGCTAAAGATAAATCATGGAATTAATAACATTCGATTTAGGTCAAGATTATCAAGAATCAGCTCTGAATATTGACAAATGGACGTTTTTAGCCTTGCTCTAGCTAGTAGTACCTACTAGCTTTGCGAGTATTTTTTTATAGATTTGTACTACCTATAAACGGGTTGTAGCGGAAATGTAAATATTCAAAATTTCAAAACTAAAATTGCATGGCAAAAGATTTAAAAACTAATATGATCGCTACAGCCCATACCTTAAACCACAAGGTTTATAGTCTATTCCCAATCACACAGAGTGTAGTTTCATCAGAAGAACCGTAGAAATTCAAAAGATATTGCAGTTATAATAGGGCACACCCATGTAGCCATGTGTTGGTTGCACACCCAACACAGTACCTAAATTATGACATCGCGTATACGAAAATCCACTTTAACTCAGTTAAGCTGCATGACTGATGAGATGAGTGTGCTCAACAAGTGCTCAAGAACTCTACTTTATTCCACCAGATTTATTTATGTATTACCAGGTACGGAACCTGGTTGAATAGCTATCTTCTGGGTGAGCTCGTTTCATCTTCGACTCCGTCTCTGTCGCCCCTGACCTAGACTGGGGTCAAGATCGAACCCATTACAAAATTGCTTTAGACTGGATTTAGCATTTATTTATTATTAATTTTGGATCTAGCTCTACCAAACCTAACACAAACTGTTCTGGATAGAAACGGACTCCCCATCTATGATCGCTATTAGCCCATAGCTTAGTCCAAGGCCACAAGCCTCACCCCAATTACACTGAGATGATAGATGGTTGATCGCGCCCGCCCTAATGAAGTGTGGCGCCGCGGTCCAATAACGCCCAGAGCAATTGGGAAGCCCTTAACAATTTATCTTATACATGGTGTTTTAAAGAACCAGGTTGTGCATGGTTGTCTAATAATAATAACAAAAATATAATTGAATATCAACTTTTTCATATTAGGCCTGCAAATAAAATAAACCAATACCGTTTATAACATTCACTGTATTTTTTTCCCCCTACTGAAACTATATTGTTAAATTACAAAATATCTAAGTTAAATTTATTCCTTATGTCAGAAAGACTACTCCCTGATCTACATTGGTCAGGGAGTTATGTGAAACGGGGGGAAATAACAACGCAGACCTATCTCTGTACTTTTACTTGAGCATCTAACCCAGCACCCTATATAAAGGAATTCTGTAACACCCTTGTACATTGAGAGAAATATTGCAGTAGTAGAAGGACAGATGTTACATTGTGCTTTTTGTGTCAATTTTATGATGCTATACCTACAGATTAATGATTCTAGGCGTTAATTTCGGATTTGTCATTCATCATCACATTTCCCTCTTTTATTAAATATCTTTTTCTGTGGTGTTATACTTATTTATTTATTATTTCCTATTATTCATGGTTTAGAAATAAAATTGCATTGCAGTTGCAAGGCTCCTTTCATGTGACTTGGCCGTTGTAGAATGGCGTTATTAGTAAGTTGTAGTTCGTATTATTATTTTCTCTACAACGACCAAGTCACACATAATTATCCGTATTGAAGAGCTAACCCTAGACTTGGTTCCCTTTTCGCACCATGAACTTGGCTTACACTTTTTGGTGCATATTCGTTACAATATTTCAGCTTATGTTTTCATAAAACCCTTTATTACAGAGAGATAGCAATGCTGTACGAAGCGGGCGTTTCACCGAGCACATCAAAAGCGCGAGTCGCGTCCGTAGTCGCTCACGAGATAGCGCACCAGTGGTTCGGCAACCTGGTCACCCCGGCCTGGTGGTCCGACATCTGGCTCAATGAAGGCTTCGCTTCGTATGTGGAGTACGTCGCTGTTGATGCCGTGAGTACCAGCCCTGTGTTTCCATGCTGAATGCCATATTTTGGAAATATTATTTACTTCTCATACGATAGACTTGGTTCCCTTTACAGATTTCGTTTCTTTTTGTTGTAAGTAGAAATACGCATGACTGACAATGTTATCCATAACAGCCTTAACAACCTAGGTATTTACAAAACGTGTAGGTAATTATTTTCATATTTTGACCTTTGTTCCTTTGGAAAAGTTTATCGGTTCCATGGGCAGATTCACATCCTTTATAGCCCTATAGCCCTTTTGTTTTATATGGATTGCTCTGCTCAGCCTGCCTTAGCCTGCAAAGTCCGAAGCAACTAGACTCGGTCATTTTTCCCAATGACCACTTTACTCCATCATCATCATTAACATAGGAGCGCTGCTCTTGTCGGTGGAGTTTGAAGTAATGCCAGCCAGTCCTCTTTTGATTCCGCCTTCTCCTTGACTTCCTTGTAAGACTTGACATTTATTTTGGATTTGTTGTGTAATGTAGCTAAATCCTCGGTCTACGTCTTCCTCTCTTCCCTTTTATCTTTACCCCATGGCAGAATATATCAATATGTTATTTTCTATTGCAGGTAGAGAAAACCTGGAAGCTGATGGAAATCTTCGTGCTGAACGAGGTGCAGAGCGTGTTCAAGTTGGACGCGCTCACCTCCTCGCACCAGATCTCCGTCGAAGTGGGCAACCCTGAGGAGATCGGCGCCATATTCGACAAGATCTCTTACGGAAAAGGTATGTGTCTGCCCGTCCCTCCGTCTGTCCGTCTGTCCCTGTCCGTCTGTTCCTCTGTCCCTTGGTCCCTCTGCCTCACAGTACGTCTGTACGTTTGTCTGTCTGTCCGTCTGTCCCTCTGTCCCTCTGTCTCTGTCCCTGTAGAATTGGGTCTTGTTGCCCTTCTGGGTTTGAGACACTCTTGTAAAAACCAGTATCCTCGTTCAATCCCCTAGATATAGGTGGGCGAAATTCCATGATGTTATTATTGTAACCTTTTTTTCCTTTACTTCCAGGCTCAGCGATCTTGCGCATGATGAACCACTTCCTGAGCGACGACGTGTTCAACGCGGGCATCACTGACTACCTCAATGCCAAGAAATATGGCGACGCTGAGCAACAGGTACACTAAAAATGCAATGCGATGCGATATAATATAAAAAAAATTTGAACATATAACTGAAAATTACTTGAGCCAACGATTTGTATGGGAGGAGGGCCAATATTTTTTACCACTGTTTTTTGGGAAAAGTCGTTCAGTTTCATGGGCAGGTTAAGTTCACTTCACACTCTAAGGCTCGTATTTATAAAGCGATCTCAAGATTGAGAGCAATATTGAGTGCGGATTTGACAGGTAATTATGTACTGGAATATCATTTCTGATACGAACTCAAACTCGCTGTCACTCTTGAGAGCTGATTATAAATACGGGCCTAAAGTTAGGTCAGCTATTTTATTACTTCTAGTATATTTAATAATATCTCACAGAAATTGTTGATAGTACAAACTTTTTACTCTTTTGACGAGTTTATAAACAAGTATGTTTATTTTGCCTGCAAGTTTTCAATATGAATGTTACCCTGTTATTTATAAACTGATTCTTCTTCGCAGGACCTGTGGAGCGCTTTGACCAACGCGGCCAGGAAAATGGGGGCCTTTGAGGCTGATGTGGGCGTGGTCATGGACTCTTGGACACTGCAGACTGGATTTCCAGTGTTGACGATTACAAGGGATTATGATACTGGGGTCATTTCCTTCAACCAGGTAAGTTCATAAATTATAAGTAAGCACAGCATTAAATAAAACAAAATTATGGAGTGATTTACGGTTGACCAATAGAACTATAGATCGAATTCGCCAATAATATGGATGAATAATTATAAAAACAGAAAAATGGGAAAATGTTAAGTTTTCATAAAAATTAAAGTTTCGATAAGGGTAGGGTTTAAATCTGCCACCGCGCTGTTCGAAACCGAACTTAATGACTTGAACTCTAACCTCCCTCATCTTTCTAGGAACGCTTCGTGCTCCTCAACAACACATCCCTGGTAGAGTCGTCCCCCGTGTGGTGGATCCCCGTCTCCTACACCACGGCCGCTGAGAAGGACTTCAATTCCACCAGACCTAAACTGTGGCTGAGAGGAGAACGATCCATAGTGGTCAAGGACATAGGAGTCAATAAGGACGACTGGTTCATTGCTAATATACAGCAGACAGGTACACACACACACACACATACACACACACACACACACACACACACACACACACACACACACACACACGCGTGATCACACACACACACACACACACACACACATACAGACAGACACACAGACACACACACACACACACAAGCACCCACACATACAGATAAACAGATACACACAAGCACGCGCACACACACACACACACACACACACATACACACACACACACACACACACACACACATATACACACACACACACACACACACACACACACACACACACGTGATCACACACACACACACACACACACACATACAGACAGACACACAGACACACACACACACACACACACACAAGCACGCACACATACAGATAAACAGATACACACAAGCACGCGCACACACACACACACACACACATAACTTCTACATAAGTTTTAGTACTATAACTATTATAATTTTAAAACTTACTCTTGCAGGATTCTACCGAATAAACTACGACCCTCGCAACTGGCAGATGCTGGTCAAGATCCTGAATGACCCGCAACGCTTCCAGGAGATACATCCCATCAATAGAGCACAGATTGTGGATGACGCTATGAACCTAGCCTTATCTGGGAGATTGGACTATCGGACTGCATTAGATATTACGAGGTACGTTCTAGAGGAAAGAAAGTATTGCGCTGTCAGTCATCACTTCAGATGGCGCTGTTGTCGACATGAGCAGGCTCTTGCTCAGCGATCAGCATAATACCATTTCCAAATCGAACCTTGGCCAACTGGCCTCTCAAGGAAACTCCCAAATATTTGTTGGGTTTGTTGATTAGCAAAATTATTGATTGCATATACAACATTAGTTTTGTAAATCAGTCGCTGCGCGGGTCATATCCCCGGGGGCCGGCGCCGACCAGTCACTTGTCGGATTGTTACTTCTGAGATTCGAATACCTACCAATGTGAAAAATAATCGTCGTCTTTCGTCCTTACTTTCTAATTTATAACATAGGAAGTATGGATGATAATGCTGAATTGTCCTGTAACAGTTACCTGGTGCACGAGCGCAGCTACGTGCCGTGGAAGGCGGGGCTGGTGGCGCTCGGCTACATCGACTCCATGCTGTCTAAAGGGGCCTACTATCTCGAGTACAAGGTAAACAAGCACTACACATATATTTTTCGATCAAACTTGGTCTTTGACTAACAGCCAAAAGTCTAAACTCAAGGTTTGTCGCACGTCGCACACTCGGGTCAGATTGATCGACCGAGTGTGGAATACGGTGCTGAGAATTTCTATTAGTTTACAATTATACTAAAAAGATGGCGTTAGTGGTACCTATTTGCAAAAATATTTGCGATATTTATTAGTTTTATCTTTTACGTACCTAGAGTACCTATCATTCAAGAATGATAAAAAAATATCTATTTATTGTAAAACAATATACATAGGTACCGAACCATTTATCAGATTAAGTGATTGGTAAAAGTGATAAGGATTTTATTCTAATCAATAAAATGTATCTATGACACCATGACACGTATATCCTTATTAAAATTTGATAATCTTTATTTAGATTACCGTCTTACAATATCGCTGCATTGACGTAGTCTAGTTATCTAGATATAATTTAAATTATCTGTCTCTATTATTATTATTTATTATTATATGATGTTATATAGATTGGGTAGGAATTAAAAAATAATTAAAGCGAATATTAGAAGGCATAGGTATAATAATTCCCGTCACTACAACTTGAAATTCCCGGGTTCGATTCCCTGTGGGGCATGAGTTTATGTTGCTATTTCTAGTTTGGTTAGGACATTACCTACTACTAGGCTGATTACCTGATAGTCTGAAAGGTAAGATGATCCAATGTTGTCGTCGGCAACGGCTGTCGTATACTCGGTTCTGCACCTGATTTCTCTGTGGTGTGTTACGCAAACACTCGTGCACTAAAATCTAAGTCCCGCGCAGATGGTTTTTAGAAGAGTGGCTGCCGTTACCAAAAATTGTTTGGCAGGTCTATTGTAACTTCATGCACTCATTTGCTATTTTATTTCTAAAATATTTGAAGAGAAGAAATGCTGGCGTCCACTCATCAGGATATGTACCGCGGTAGCTCGGTTGGTTAGAACGTTGGGACCACATGCCTGATCCGTGTCTGCGGTATTCAAAGGTCGCAGGTTCAAATCCTATCCGCGGTTGAATTTTTAATTCTATTATTCTCATAATTTAGGTTTATTGTGTTATGAAAATATTCCGTTTTGTTGCAGCAATACGTGCTAGACCTTCTGGACGGCGCCGTCAAAGACCTCGGTTGGGAAGTGCCGGCTGATGAGAGCGTGGTGCGAGCACAACACAGAGTGGACCTCCTATCAACTGCGTGCCATCTAGAGCACGCTGATTGCTTAGAGCACGCCGTCAGACTGTATACCAACTGGATGTTGACCCCTAACCCCGACGCTTATAACGAGTGAGTAACTTAAATTGGTATAAATATGTTCATAAAAAAACGCTCTTCACAAATTGCACGCATGACCACCCAGGTCACCCAGGTCACATGACTCAAGGAGCTATAATATCACCTAAATGACCCATATAAACCAATGGCCTAAATGACCTAATGACCCAGATGATCCAATGACCCAGACGACCCGATAACCCAGACGATCCAATGACCCAGATGACCTAATGACCAAATGACCCACATTGCCTATATTATCGAATGACCCTCATAACCTACATTACCCATATTATGACCTAAATGATCCATATGACCCATATGACAAATGGCCTAAATGCCTAATGAGCCATATGACCCAATGACTCAGATGACCCAATGACTCAGATGACCCAATGACCCACATAACCTACATTACCCATTTATGACCTAAATGTTCTATTTGACGCGAAGACCCATATTGTGGTCGTGCAACGGTTGCAGAGTGCCGGAGCATAGTAGAAAGAGGGGGAAGTAAGTTATCTTCATACAAACGCACCGTGCGCGGCTTGTATGTGCGCGCCATAGTATCTATGCGCCGCCGCACGCACACTAACACAAAATCTCGCGGGGTTTCTCCGTGCGCCAGTCGGGGCTAACTCATGCTAACTCCGTACGAGGTTCGCGGGCGTCACGGCTTTTGGTACCGCGAAATTAATGCAATCCCTTTTTTCATAAATAATACTGCTCTGTATCTTTACAAAAAATGAGTATTTGTTAGGAAAACCATTTTGTTGAACTTTATTGACTAATGATCATTGAATCAGTTATTCAGAGATGAGTTTTTATATTTGGCAAGTGCCGGGCTTTAAACTAATGAATTGGTTGACAGTACCATCTATCAGTAACCAGTAACCTACAGTACTGTTTACTCGTGCTCATCACCGCCCCGCGCCGTCCGTCAGTTGGCCCGTCGCTCTTTCTTTGATCGTAAAAGGTTTCATCATCGTTTAGGTAAAACCGATCTTTCAAACCCTGTACCCAGATAATACAAGTAAAAAAAACACAACTTCCCGACCTTTGCCAATTTATAGACATTGAATTAAAATTTAGCTTAAAGTGACAACCCTGAGACAGTAGGCAATTATATCGCGGATTCGGCCGGAGATAGCCTACTTCCCCCTCTTTCTACTATAGCCGGAGTGTTCTAATCGCATCTAAGTTCGCCTTTAGTGCGTAAAAAAAATGTCGTGCTCAAGAACTTTAAAACAATTACTTTCTTTGGTTCATCATTAATCATCATTCATACATAAATACTAGGTAAAAGTTATCGCAATGGTTTTTAATGCTGTAATCTGTATGTAGGTAAGCCTACATTATCGTATCGCTTTCAGACATCTCAATTAATTAGACTTACATCTTGCACGTGCTGCTAAGATACGGTTATGATTATGGTCCTCTAGTAAAATTGCCCTTTGAACTGTGTAGGTACCTATATAAATTACCTATGCTACCTATGTTTGTTTAAATCCTATGAAATTTTTAAACGAACAAAGAGGATCAAAAATAAGTTCGTCTACACTACCGTCCCTTTCTGATCTCTCAAGACATTGATAAAAAATTACACGTAGACTGTTTATTTAGGTTGTGTACGAATCGGCCATTGTAATAAGTCATTTGCATAGGTTTGCCAGCTCACAAAAAAAGACAAATTTTAGCAGTCACTGTTGAGGTTGGGGGGTTGAGAGGCCCTCTCACGTTTGCATACATAAGTTCTGCATCCCAAAAACTGAGAGTATTTATGCACAGTCACTAAGAATTTTTTTGCGAAAAATGAAACTATAGAAGCTAAAAGTTACACTTGAGATGGGATTTGAACCCACGAACACGGTACGCCGAAGATCGTGGGTTCAAATCCCACCCAAGTGTAACTGTCAGCTTCTATATAAAAAAAAACATTATTTATACTGTAAGTGTCAATTTTCATATTACATAGATTCTTCGCGAAAGTTATTCAGTTTTGTTGACTGAAGCAACAGTTTCCGGGAAACTGTCCCTTACACCCGGTATAATTTTCCCAGGATCCACGCAGATGTACGCAGTACAGTGTACTGCGTGGGAGTGCACGCGGGAGGTGCCAGGGAGTGGAACTTCGCGTGGGAACGGTTTAAGGTAATTATTTTTAATATTAATGATTATTATTGCATGGCTTGAGTCAATCTTACAAAATGTACATCATTATCACGTTTATTCGCCGAAAAATATGCAAAAATATAAGAAATCATCGGAACATCGCGATTCCGCTCCGTTCTTACACACGCAATCTGCCATTTGCGAGAAAGAGACAGTTTAAAACTCAAGTGTGTGTGTTGCAGGTGGCTCGCGCGCCCTCCGAGCGGGAGTTGCTGCTGTCAGTGCTGGGCTGCTCGCGCGCGCCCTATCTGCTCTACAGGTAACACTAATAATAGACCAAGAGGTGGCACGGGTTGACTTTACCATCTTTAAAATGAACCATCTTCGAATAGGCTGAATAAACTGCGAAAAGGTGATTGTGACATTCACTAGGTATATAAACTGTGAAAACTGATTAGGTGCTCTGTTTAGGAGATACAGCCTTCCGTAGGTACTTTCCGAAAAGTTAATTTTGCCTTTTTTACGTAACCACGTGCTATTTATAGTGTGATATATTTTTGAGCTCTTTTATCTGATACCCCCCTCAACAGATTCCTAAAAAAAAAAGAAACGAAAAAAAAAAGTTTATTTTCATACAAAAAAATGATGATGTCATAGCTAGCATTTTGAACCTACACCATGGCGGCAGACCAAATACCATCCGAAACACGGAATCAGCTATGGTTTAGTCAACCCGTGTCACCTCTTGTACTATAACTACTTCGATCAATAGAGTGATATCTCGCGCTTGCTATCATGCTCGTCAAATAACTAACTATACCTCGATCAATAACATGACATCTCGCTATTGTCTCATAGATTTAACGCCAGTAAATGTAGCGTTGTTTCTTGTAGTAACTAACTGAACACCGTATTCCAGATACCTGGAGCTGTCCCTGCGCAACGACTCCGGTATCCGCAAGCAGGACACGGTGCGCGTGTTCGGCGCGGTGGCCGGCTCCGCCATCGGACAACCCATCGCGTTCAACTTCGTCAGAGCCAATTGGGAACGCATCAAGCAGTTGTGAGTACAGAATATTATTAGATAAGTATTGTCAAATGTATAGAGCAGTACCCATATCGGGTGTCTTAAAAGGCGACTAAGGGATAAATCCAGGTAATGAGCAGCAGCGTTCCCCGTGAATGGAAAACTTCTACTGCGCTCACCAACCCGCTTGCCAAGCGTGGTGAGTATGGCATATACCCCCAATGCCGGCGAGGCCCATGGCCAGCAGTGGACTGTTGGTTGTGGCTGATGATGATGAGGGCAGTATTATTATTTTCATTTCCTAAAAAATATTCTTCGTGAAAATTTTTCAGTTTCGTTGACTGAGCAACCTTATCAGTGTCCCTTACACCCCGTATAGAGTATAATATAGTCTGCGTCTGTTTCAGTGTGGGTTCGGCGTCGACTCTCAATTCCATCGTGAAAGTGGTCACGAGGCGACTCAATCAGCCACATGAATTTGAAGAGGTACAGTATAGTTACTTTCCTTCCATCGCTCCATTTCGCTCCGCTCCATCCCGCTCCGCTCCATCCTTTTCCGCTCCATTTTGCTCCGCACGGTCCCGCTCCGCTCCATCCTGTTCTCCTCCATTTCGCTCCGCTCCATCCCGCTCCGCTCCATCCTGTTCCGCTCCATTTCGCTCCGCTCCATCCCACTTTGCCGTACTCCGCTTTGTTCCAAGTCAGTGAAGACACTCACCACTTTTACCACTCTTCTCAGCTACGCAGTTTACGGCAACCTTGTGAAACTTCATTGTAATCTTTCTTTGTTATTAAATTCACTTGTATTCGTTTCACAGTTTATTGTATGCTATGAATATATTTATTTATTTTTCAGTTGAAAAGATTCATCAGCGAGTCTTGTAGCGAGCTCGGGCGCCCCGTGCAGCAAGTGCTGGAGCGCACCGCCGCCAACGTGCAGTGGATGCAGCACAACTACCAGACCATCGTCGACTGGCTGCTCACAGTCAAGGGTACCGCGTGATGGAGGGGAACCAGTGTACGGAGACCTGCGGGGCACGGGCTTACTTGAGGTGTTCACATCACAGTTGTCTTATCTCACGACTGCTGAGCTATATTTGTGGTTGTGCATACAGACGTGCGCCTGTGTGTGCGTACTATAAGTATTTACAAGGCGATGTGCGTGTATAGGTACACACAAGTATGGCTGAGCGGTACTCTTGAGATAAAACAATTTATACTCGGAAAAATAACTAACCTGGACAAAAGTATATTCAATGTTAAGTTGATTATTGGGCCAAAAAAGAATAGTCTGTCGGTTAGCCCTATCTGAAACGCAGGGATCGCATCAAGTGTTCAGAAAAGTACATGAAGAATTAGCAGTATTTTCTAGGTAAATTATATCAAAACAGGTCAAAATAATAAACCTACAGCCCCAGAGGTTAATCAAAGGAAGGATGAATGACATCCAACATTTTGCTTCGATTCAGTATTTTGTTTGGATTCATTGTAACCTTTCGCTTAGTATTATCAAAAATAAACAGTATTTAAATAAAGTGACCAAATATTACAAAAAAAAAAAAAATAACAAGTAAAGACCAAAGTTGGATGTTGACATCCGCCCTTTCGCCTCGAGATTGTACAAATATTTATTTTATGCAAATTATAAGTACCCACAACCATCGAGTTGCTAAAATTAAGAATGCTTCGAACGCCCAGTGACAACCTGCCATATTTATTTTTTAAATACAATAAAATTTCTAGAAACATTATACATACATACATTATAAACACGCTTTTATCCCTATTGGGGTTGGCAGGAACATTATTTTATCCCCAATTGAAATTGGTTAGGTATGGTCATTTTAAGCTAAGTTCAAATATTTTGGGAGAGTGTTCTACAGACTTCCATTCTGGACTGGGAGCGATAGAAAAACATAGAATGTGCCAGCTGCATCTCATCCCGAGCATGCTGTAAAAACCAGTTAAGGGATTCGTGGGTTACAGTATTTTGTAATTTAGGCGATGGGCTGACAACCTGTCACTACAGCATATACAAATCTATCTTAGACAACCCTCAAAACTTGTCAAACGTGGCGGAACGACCTTTGTTTGGGTCGTTGACGCTCTGCCTACCCGGTTACGGATTTAAATGGGACATAAAGTGCTTGGATGTCTGCTCCATACATTAGCTCAGTGACCGAAAATAACTTTAGATATGCAGCAAATTAACCTCTTTTTGTTAATAGTTTTTTTTTTTATATTATACTAATACCTAGTCACTGGAAGTATGAAGCATTCTCGATAAATCAGTATCCTTATTTTATTATAACACCATATACCAATAATTACCTTATTTATTTATTATGATAATTATTATTGTACTAGTCATAAGTAGTAAGTATGAGTACAAATCGGTTTAATGGATAATGAATTTTAATCTCAAAATAACACAAATGTCAAAGTTATAGTTTTTTTTTTATAGCTTTTTTAAGAGCAAAACCCTGCATTACTTATAGTATTTTTATTCTGATATATAAAAAAACTTAAAAAAAAAAAACTACAATTTTATTGAGATCATTGTTAGAGTCTGTGCGAAAAGAGAACTGTCATAGAATTTGAAGGCGCACATTTGTATTAATTAGCCCTTGGTTGGTCGCGTGGGCGTGGGGTTTATGCCTAGGTCTTTAATCATACACACCCAAAATTTTATGTAGAAGGTTAAGGTTGAAGAACTAGGCATAAACCCCACGCGACAACCCGAGGATTAATTAAATACAAATGTTCGCCCCTAAATTCTAGGACGGTTCTCTTTCTGCACAGACTCTATGGGGAAGATTTTTTTATTTAACAGAAGTATTTCTCTGTGAGAGTTATTATTAAATCCATATTGTATTGATTATTTTATATAATAAATGGTACATTCATCACATTACCATAGAATTTGTATTTATTTGTTCATGAACTCGACCTCACCATAAATAATTAAATTTAATGTATTTTATTTAGTACTAGAATGTAAATAGTTATAATAATTACATTATTTTAATACCAGGATACATACTATTGTATTCAAAATTATACTTTTAAATAAAAAGTAAGTTTGTACAATGTCGTTTTATTTCATCTTATTTCTATATAATAATAAGTGTTGGTGAAAAACAAAACTGCTGTCAAAAATCTTTGATTTTATAATATGACATACTAATATTTGAAATACTTATAAAAAAATTGCAAGCGTCACAAAAAATGATAGCCAAAAGTCATATACACAAAGTTAGGCCTGTATCCCTTACGGAGTTGGCAGAGCGTGAAACGCCTAGCAAAACGCGTTCTGGCTACGTTAGTATAGAATGAAATTTTAGATTTAAATGTGTATCGGTATAGTTATCAGCCCGAATTACAATACACTAATGATGACTAATGGTAGCAATTCGTGGTTGCAAAAAAAATCTCGACTTAACTAATATTATAAGTCTTTACCTGTAATTTTCTATCATGAGAGAATACACAAAGGGACGGCAATAATTTTGGTCAATATTTAGTTAAATCGTGCCCTCTACGAATCAATAGCACTATACTGTAATTCTCGAATGCTGGTTTACACGGAATGCCCGGGAGGAGAAACAGCTGGCACATTCTATGCTTTTATTTTGCTCCCAGTCCAGCATAGCCAAATGAAGAGATAAAAATACAAACGCATGTTTAACAACACACATGCACAATGCAGACTGCAGTCTGCCAAAAATAATCAATTTTTCCTTCTGCAAAAACCAACTCTACCTATTTGAAATAAGGTTGATGTAAAGAGCTTGTCGTTTAGTATAATAAATTGAACTAGGGTATTGAAATAGTATAAAATTTTGATTCTGGTCTTTAATGATCATATTCACAACTCTACATAAACTTATTACTGTGTTGGTGCTTCGATTTGGATACCTACCTATGTGTGAGTATAATTTTACTGATATTTTTTTCTACAGGTTTTAATTAATTAATTAAATTGGCAATCTTTACCGAAGCTATGGGATAATTTTAGTTCGTAGCTCCGACTCATTGACTGTCCGGTAGTCATCTCCCTAGCCTTATCCCGTATTTCATGGGGCCGGCTACCTAATCCAAGGGATTGAACGAGGGTACTGGTTTTTACACAGAAGGACTGCCATCTGACCTCTGCAAAACCCAGAAGGGACACCAGACCCAATCCTAGATTAGGCTTTTGCCAGGTTAGTGGCCAACCCCGCTGTCAGAGTTTTCAAGCCATGGCGATGGTTGCTTAACTTTCGTTATCGGAATGAAAAAGCACTAACCAATACCATCATGTGGTATTTCATTGATAGAGCTAGAATAGATATATCAAGTGCTAGCTGAATTAAATATGGGTTCGATCTCCGCATAATAGAAAGTTAGTTAGTAGGTAAAGTAGGTAGGTACATAATTTTTTTTAATGTTGCCATACATACAAAATAATAACGAATAAATTAAAAAAAGATGGTTCGAATGTTATGAACACCTTTTAAACGAAGAGTTCCCAAATGATGATCCTATACCATGCGCACCTACAGAAGGACCAATACGAATAGGTTGCTTGTAGAAAGAATTCACTGTATATTGCTAATAGTGGCAGGTAATCTTCTCTACAGTATGCCCAAGAAGAACAACAGCTGAATTATTCTATTTTTTCTGTCGCTCCCTCCCAGGCTAGCATGGAACATTTAGGCCCGTATTGATAATCAGCACTCAAGAGTGACAGCGAGTTTAAGTTCGTATCAGAAATGTCATTTCAGTATAAAACGACCTGTCAAATCCATACTTAATAATGCTCTCAATCTTGAGATCGATTTATAAATACGAGCCTTAATGTGCGGTTTGGTTTGTATATCGCTACAAAAATTAAAGAAACGTACTACTTTTTTACACCCTGTATACACGGGGTGTAAGGGACAGCGTCCCGCAAACTGATAGGGGTTGCTCAGTCAACGAAACTGAACAACTACCTCCAGGATTTTTTTTCAGGAAATGAAAATAAAAATTTGCTTTTTCACACAAAATGACCACATTGATCAGACAATTTGTATGGAAAAGCAAATTTTTTTTTCCATTTCCTGAAAAAAATTCCTGGTGATATGTGTTCAGTATCGTTGACTGAGCAACCCCTATCAGTTTGCGGGACGCTGTCCCTTACACCCGGTATAATATCGACTGTTGAAAGGAAAAAGGGGCTAAGCGACACCTCCGAGCAAAATGACTTTTTTACATATTCGGAATCAGCGAATTTTTCTGCGTCGTTTGAGCTGGGTTTCGCTTTGATCTGACGACTTTTATGTCGCTTAGTACCCCCCAAAATTTAGGGCTCGTTTCTGATTACAGGGGCCTAAGCGACATGACGTTTTTGCAAAAATTTAACTTGTGGCGCTTGAACCCCAAACCAAAACTCATTTTGGAATAATTTGTTTTTAAGTCATTTATCTTTATTCGAACTTGAAAATCGATGGAGCTTAATGCCTTTTTACTTGCCCCGCCTTGACAATCGATGGCGTTTGTAACTTTTTTCTTTACCCCTTTGCTTCAATGTCGGTCGGTAAGTTCTATTTTCTCTGCCCAAATCATAAAGACAGTGGCGCTTAGTACCTTTTTACCTGCCCCGCTTTGACAAACGATGGCGCTTGGAACTTTTTTCTTTACCCTTTTTCTTAAACTATTGGCATTTAGTTCTTTTTTCTTTACCCCTTTGCTTCAATGTCGGTCGGTTAGTTCTATTTTCTTTGCCCAAATCATAAAGACAGCGGCGCTTAGTACCGTTATCTTTGCCCGATGTATAAAAACAATGGCTCTCAGTACTTTTATCTTTGCCCTTATTTTAAAAATGATGTCGTAAAGTGCTTTATTCTTTACCTAGTTTTAGTCAAGGGTTGTGCTTAACTTCTTTTTTCTCGTATTCTGTTTGAATTTGGGACCGTTTAGTTCTTTTTTACTCAGAAATTTTTGCCTAAAAATCGTAATTTAGTCCCTTTCACAACAGTTTATGGAAAAAGAAACATGTTGCTTAGATCTTTTATAAAAAATGTTATTGACAAATAGTTATGCTGCTAAAATTTATCACTTCTTTTTATCATTTTTAATACGTCTATTCATGCAGTTAATTAATCGAATAAAATATTAGAATTATTTCAATCTTATCTACAGGTTGAATATATAATTTTCTACCTAGCAAATACCGTCCCTACCGTCCCTCGCAGTTTTGTTACTTTTGTCGATCTGCGTGATATTTCCATACTGAAGTGGGAGCGACAGAAAAACATAGAATGTGCTAGCTGCATCTCCTCCAAGGCATGCTCAGCTAAGGAATTCAGGGGTTTCAGTGTATTGTAATTTAGACGATGGGCTGACAACCTGTTACTACAGCAATATACAGATATGTCTGAATTAATCCTCAAAACTTGTCGGACGTGGGGGAACGACCTTTTTTAGGTCGTTGATGCTCTGCCTACTCCATTAGGGATAAAGGTGTGATTTATGTATGTATGTCGATCTTCATCTGGTGACTCTCCTTCCCTTGAGTATCTCTCGCCCTTCATATGCATCATGTTCCTACCGCCCCTTACGTCACTCGTGTCTCTCAAGAAATCATTCCCCCTATTCCTCTCGTCCCTCTTGACAATCACATCTATCTTTTACCTCTCATCCTTCACGTATCTCATTATTCGCATCTACCTGGTCCATCTCATCTCTCTGGTCCCTCGGGTGCTTTTTGCTTTACGAGATCCATTCTGGTCCCTTCTTACCTAGTGTGTATATTTGTTACTCAATTCCTTTCAACCATCTATTTCCATGATTTTCATCCCTTCTGTCTCCTGTTTTGTCTTGTCTTGATTGCAAAAAATCCCCCGGTTCCCTTTCCTTCCTGTTTGTATTGTTACCCTCAAGAATCTCTCCCATCCAAACCATCCTCGTCCACGAGTCCCATCCTACTCATGTGTCTCATCCTATGCGTAAGGCCTCCGGTTTACAGACTATCCTATCCTACTTGTCCTTCTTGCCGCTCCAGTCAGCCCCGTTCCACTGTTCAATTCCAACATGATCTTGTGGTTTTACTCCGCCAGACTTATACTTTAACCGAATCGCTCTGTGTAAAAACCAGTAATTTGGAACAAAGGCTAAGATGAATGATGATGATTACATTTAATATTCATTGGAACACAACTTCATCCCCCTTTTAACCACTATTAGAGTGGAATTATCGAATTTTATGATAAACTTATTCTTTATTTTTCAATCATCAGATAATATTTCAATTTTATCGCGTCGATGGAATACATGACAGAATTTTACATTTTAGAACTTGTATTTTTGTTTGATTGGTAACCATAAGATGCTGCTTGCATTGCATGCAGCGATAAGGGCACGGGCAATATGAAATTGAACTGGGACGCAAACACAGTTTAACATCGGGGTTCTTTGAGAATCCTCACCGGAATATGTTCCCTTTGCTTTTTCCAACCTATGTCCAAACCGAAGTCTATTAAAGACTTCCAGGCCAGCCTGGGTAGTTCATGGCCAGAGATGTTTCCTCTCGCCAAAGGCGAAATCTGGCTTGTAAAGGTTTGGTGGTAAGTGGTGTGACACACTTAAAGAAGTTGCGGCGTTCTTCTCAGCAAGTCAACTCAGACGTTTATATTGACGTTTTTTTTTAATTTCTTCAACCTTTGCGGCACAAGATAGTAGCCGTGCTTGGGATATCGTTGTGCATTTCGATGGAAGTAGCCACAGCCCTGTAGACCTCCGGGGGTACTATTCCAGCCATAGCATTGTTCCCAGGGTCGATATTAATAAAACAGTGATAATCTGACAAATGACATTTAAAGCTACATCCACTGGCTCTATATAGGCCCTGTATTGCAGGGGCAGCATATTCGTCTTATGAGAAGGCGAGCGCATACCCTGTCGGCCGCAGAACATGTGACCTAATGAGGTGACGCAATAGACTGTTCCGGGTGTGTATTTTATTCTTCATTTTTTCACAGATATTCTTATAAGTCAGAAAAACACACAAAATACAACCGTGCAAAATAGGTACTCCATATCACATAATTTTGAGCTTACATTTTGCTTCATTATTGCGCAGGTGGAATGCGCAAGACTCCGTTTTACTCTAGTTTGGCTTTAACGAGTTTGCCTCATAGTAGCTAATCATCTCGTAAAGAGCTGCAGTATGGTTAACCTTGACTTCCTCAAACATCTTGGGAACTATTGGGAGGTCAAGGCTAGATCGTTTGCGTATAAAAATCAGGACGTAATTTATGTTTGATGGTTAGCCTTTGATACAAATATTAAAAAGGCGCTCCTTTTTGTATGCACCAGCCTGGTGCCACCAGGACCTGTCCTACGAAAGAGTGTTACTTTGTGACCTCCAACGACTGTTGCCAAAGAGAAGATGTACCTGGAACTGCCAATTGTGGAGGAGTTCTTAGAGGACAATGACGATTTTACGATCACCGCTCATAGTGGCCACCTCCCTAGGCAGTCGGTTAAGGTCACCGTATCGTAGGCTGGAGACCTAGAGCCTACAATTAGTATTGGTTGATAAGTTAAGATCTTCTTGCCACGCAAATATCAAATAATAATAGTCATTTGATTCTTTTTTCTGTACAGGAATACCTAATGGCTAGTTGGGAAGTTCTTTTTGTGTTGTTCCAATTAAAACTAACTTGTCGCATTGTACTTTTTACATTGCTTTTAAAAACACTGGTATGTCATTTAGAACCCTTTACTTTGCTCACTTTGAACTATTTAAGTCGATTAGTTCCTTTTTCTTTGCTCAAAAAATAAAAATCATGTCGCTTAGTACTTTTTTCTCTGCTCAACATATTTTTAGCATGGCGCATAGTCCATTTTTCTTTCTCCAAAAAATACAAACCATGTCGCTTAGTACTTTTGTCTCTGCGCAACATATTTTAAGCATGGCGCTTAGTCCCTTGTTCTTTGCCCAAAAAATACAAACCATGTCGTTTAGTACTTTTTTCTCTGCTCAACATATTTTAAGCATGGCGCATAGTCCCTTGTTCTGTGCCCAAAAAATACAAACCATGTCGCTGAGTACTTTTTTCTCTGCTCAACATATAAGTACCAAGTCATTAAGAACCTTTTTCTTTGCTCTGTTTCTTATTTCTTGGGTAAATAGGTTGTTGTTCCTTGCACAGAAATCAATGCCATTTGGCCTAAGCGACACCTAAATCCGAAATTAATACAATTATGTTAATACGATAAAGACTAAAATAAGCGCTGTAGAATTTTGAATCTAATTATCCAAACAAAATTGAATTTGAGCAATAAACTGATGATTTACGATTTTTTTTCAAAAAATTAAAACTTTGAAACGCTCTGGTGTAAAGTTTTCAAAATGGCGCTTAGCCCCTTTTTCCTTTCAACAGTCGATATGTAGGTACTCCCGCCCATACAAGATACTATAACCGTACTGATAAAATTCGACGATGGAATGTTTATACTTATTCATGATATTCATCGCATCATCATGACCAAACAGGACATCATAAGAATTAATCATCAAAAGACTAATAATGAAATTATCTCTAGATAAAAAATGTAAGTAAGTAGGTATACTGCCTAAATGTGTCGTAAAATTAATCTGATAGCTGCAAAGCTATGCCATTATGATTATGGTATCGATTTTTGATGATCTATTAAAGCGGGTTAACTAATTCTATCATTTTGATAATTTTAATCCATTCAGCGGGCACCTACCCGCTTGTTAGTTTCTTCGCCTTCGCTGAAAAGGTAGGTCACCACTACATTTTTAAACTAAAACTTTTATTGCTTTACGTTTAATGGTTTGAATATTTCGACAACTTTTATGTGTCACCTTGAACTGGAAGCTATAAAAAACGTATATTGTACCTACGGGTATACAATACTGTAAAATCCGGTAACTTTTTCAGTATCAGGGTTTTTTTTACGGAATAATAAGGCCCGTATTTATAATCCGCTCTCAAGAGTGACAGCGAGTTTGAGTTCGTATCAGAAAAGTCATTCCAGTGCAAAATTACCTGTCAAATCCGCACTCAATATTGCTCTCAATCTTGAGATCGCTTTATAAATACGAGCCTAAGATATATGCTGCTTGTAATTTTTTATACAATTGAAATCGCGATCCAAAAAATATTGAAACCATTCGTACAGACGTGTAATTTATAAAACATTAGGTGCATATGCTGCTCTTGTTGCACATTATTTTAAAAGTAGAAATATAATTATAACGCCATATAAACTAATAGTGCTGTAGTCCTAATCTGTCCGTATTAATATGAATGTCAAGTCAACTTTGATACAAAATAATTGACATAAACGCGCAAACTGAACAAGCTCTACAGAATTGACTTCTATCAGTACATTTTAAATTGAAAGACCCACATGACTATATATGAATTTAGCAGATAAGACTCAATCTAAGTAAAAAAGTAAGTAGTATACCTAATATAAAATAGGACTACCAGATATCTACAAAGAGTATGATTTCCCTAAGTTTAAGAGAGCTCTTAAATCTTGGCTTGCCGAAAAATGTTTCTATAACTTACGTAAATGGGCGCTTTTCCACTAGACGTCACGTCAACGGCAACGGCGACGGCACTGCGACGATCACGTGACAATATCTATGGGAATCGATGACATGCCGTGACGGTGCCGTGCCGGCAAGTGGAAAAGCGTGTAATATAATTTCATTGATTTTCATACATTATGTCATCTACGATATCGTCGACGGTACCGTGCCGTCGCCGTTGCCGTTGACGTGCCGTCTAGTGGAAAAGCACCCATTACATGGCATTGAAATAATTGCTCTGTTTGTGGTTTGGATTGGACATTACTTTTTCATTATTAAATTATTTTAATTTTATTATCAATCATTTTCATTTTGACATTATACTAATTGCGACTATTGTTTTATACAAGATTAATTTATTCTATTGTATTATTATTGTGCGCTTTTCATCGTTTTTTTTTGTGACATTGATTTTATTTTAATTAATTAAATATTTTAATTAAATATTTTTTTAAATATTTAGAATATTTGTTACTATTATTTGTTATTTTGTTTGTATACATTTTCAACACATGTACATGCCTGCAAAGGAAGTATTCAGTGAAACTATCTTTTAGCCATTACATCTGCTTCCCACTGTACCTGATTGCTTTACATGAATAAATGAATTATAATTATGAATTTGAATTAATTACAAAAAAACCTTATTACAAAAAGTTGATCCTAAATTAATAAACAGAAATGGAACCTATATAATAATCATTATTCGACAGTCATAAACATTTTGTGGAAATTATCTTTCAAGCACTAAAACCTTAATATTATTTTATGATAATTTCTTAGATTGATTTATCAGTGATATTATCGTAGCCGTCTTTACTTGAAGGTATTTAATTCAATGAGTAGACATTTTGCTATGTATGTTGAATGTGTTTATCAAATTTCAGAGGTGTACCTGTACCGTATAAGATCCATCTCCCCATACAAATTGGCTGATAGTGGTGGTCACTTTTTATGGAGATGTCAAAAAAATATTTTAGATCCTGGAAGAATCCTCCTGAACAACTAGTACTACCGACGAGTTGTACCACCGGTGGTACTAGTGGACCTAAGAATTTGTTTGCGAAACTTATAGAGTTTAATTGACGCTGAAGTTGTCCCTTACACCCTTTATAACCCTTTATAAATTACAGATGGCGACCTTCAAATTGCTGGTCCTGTCGGCGGCCCTGGTGTGTGCCAGTGCGTTTCCGCAGCCAGTCATCAGAAGAAACATCCAAAACACAATCTTCGGCGATGAGAAACTCGAAGGACAAGTCTTCGAGAGCATTGACGACTTTACAGACGTCCAAATGTTCACCGACTTCACTACGAACCCTTACCGACTCCCAAATACAACGATACCGATACATTACAACGTGCACTGGACCGTCGATCTGAATCCTCAAAGACTGAGCTACGAAGGAACAGTCGAGATCTACTTGCAAGCAACTCAGCCTGGCGTGAACGAGATTGTGATACATTCTGATCACCACGAACTTTACAGTATCGTACTCACTCAGAATAATGTCCCGATTCCGGTGACCAATGTCACTCAACCTGAGTACCACTTCCTTCGCATCAGACCTAACACGGACTTGGACTATAATGCTACCAATCCTGTTGTCTACGTTCTCACTATTAATTTTGGAGCTCCAATGCGCACTGACATGTATGGTATTTACCAGAGCTGGTACCGCAATAATCCTAGCAACGAGAATGAAACTGTAAGGTAAGGAATAAGTTCTGTTGTTCAATGGGGCAATTCGGAGAGGAAATCTCAACTAAAAATATTGCCGCCCCTTTCTATTTTCTCATAATAATATACAGTGACATGTCCTATTGACTTGTATTAGTTAAGTCGTGTCATTGTAAACGCAAAATTTCCCTCAATATCTTTTCTTGCTGTGGATTTTATTTAGAGTTGCTGCAGTAGGAGTAGCACATAGCTTGTATGTCTGGTGATTGATGTGGTTGCCACAGTTATGTAGAAAAATCAAAGCCTCTTGGATTGTATTTCACTTAAACTCCAGTAGTGGGTCTCTCAGAGATGATGTTGATGATTACAATTTAATTTCTCACACTTTTCCTTATTTTTATTTAGTTGGATGGCGTCCACTCAGTTCCAATCCACAGCTGGTCGGTATGCCATGCCTTGCTACGACGAACCGAAGTTCAAAGCAACCTTCGATATCACCATCAGACGTCAAAATAACTTTAAGAGCTGGGCAGGCATGAAAATCAGAGAAACAGTTATTGATAGTGTACCGTAAGTTATGTTCAACGTTATACTTAGGATAAGTTCACGCCAGGAAGCAAAGCGACGCGACGCGGCGTGAAGCTGCTTGAAGATGCACCGTTGCACCACGAAGTATCTGTCAATGAAATGTCTATCTTTTCTGGCATACTCGTCTTATAATGTTCTATATTGTATCACTCTCTTGAAAAGTACGCTTCGCTTCCCGGTGTAAATTTACCCTAATCAATAATTCTTCTTCGCTTACGAAAACACTTAGGTTCCTACTTGGTTTCGTTTGCAAAAATTGCATTTACAAACCGACAAATTAAACCTTATTTTCTTTCCAGTAACTGGTCTGACGATATCTACTACAGGACCCCTGTTATGTCGACTTATTTGATAGCTATAATTGTTGCCGACTACGATGATACTTTAAAAACTGAAGATGGAAACTATGAGGTCATCGCAAGACCTGGTGCGATCCAGGCTGGGCAAGGTCAATACGCTTTTGATGTCGGACAGAAACTGCTTGCAGAGATGCAGGATCACACAGGTTGGGATTACTTCTCCGTACCCAACATCAAAATGACCCAAGCAGCCATTCCTGACTTCGGTGCTGGTGCTATGGAAAACTGGGGGCTATTGACCTACAGGTAAGGGCTTAAATCCCATTTCGATTATATTTTATACTTGTGATGATGTTTATTCTTGTCTTGTTTCTAGGTTAGGTTAGGGCAGAATAGATCAAGATACAGTTAACGAGAAAGCAAAATCTACCCTAAAACGTTAAAAATGCAACCGGCAGAAAACAGCAAATTCTATTATTTTATTACCTTTTTCACACCTAAAAATATCTTCTTCTCAGTCGTACACTCTTGACAGAGTGGTCGTGGTTGCTCCGATGTGTACTAAGTTGAGGTCTCTCGGCTTGAAACCGCTTTCTTGGCAATGTTTCTCCATTTCTGTCGATTTTCTGCGCTGCGAGAGCATTCAGTGATGGTTGCCTTTGTCACTATTTTAATTGAGTCTGTTAGGTGATCGGCCTCTTGATCTTTTGCCTTCTACATGGCCCTGTACCACCAGTCTTTCCATCGAGTGCTCGTTCCTGGATATGTGACCAAAGAATTTCAATAAAAATATAGCTACATTTAAAACTATACTATAACAACAAATCTCGAACAGGGAAGCATACCTGATGTACGACGCGAACAACACCAACAGCAACTACAAGCAGCTTATAGCCTACATCCTGTCCCACGAGATCGCCCACATGTGGTTCGGAAACCTGGTCACCAACGACTTCTGGGATGTGCTCTGGCTGAACGAAGGGTTCGCCAGATACTACCAGTACTTCCTCACTCACTGGGTAAGTTTATTCATTCAAGGATGAGGCTCAATCTATGACTTCCGAATAGATTATAGAATACGTCATGATGCCATCTTTTTGTGTGGTCTTTTTTTTTGAAATAATGTATTTAATAGAACCCAAGGAATCGATATCGCTTGATGTGAATGTAACGCCATGCACTGAATTACCCCGACCCGTCTAGCCTGTCTAGTGTGGCGACTGATAGGATAGAAAGTATATTGCAATAACTCACCACTAGAGGCCCGCGTGAAACGTTGTGGCTGATATGATAACGTACTACCATGATAATGTAATTAATTTTACCATCTACTACTACTTAATTTGCAGGAGTATTTCACGATCACTCTTTGTTGCAGGTTGAAACCGAAATGGGTTTCGAGACTCGCTTCATCGTTGAGCAGATGCACACGTCGTTACTCTCAGACTCTTCAAACAGCCCTCATCCACTGACCAACCGTGGTATTGGCAGTCCACAAGCGGTCAGCGCCATGTTCTCCACAATCAGTTACAACAAAGGAGCCGCGATCATCAGGATGACTGAGCATTTGCTCGGGTTCGAAGTGCACAGACTTGGTCTGCGAAACTATCTGAAGAACAAGTAAGAAGAACAATTTTCTTCTTTCTTTGAGTGGGTATCAAGTCGACAACACCTGATGAACCCATGTAGATCAATTTGTCTCAATTTTTTTTTTTAATTTATTAGAATAACGATACTTAATTAAATAAAAGGACATCGCTAAGCCCTTAAGTGAGAGTACATATAAGTGAGGCAGATAAGACGTACATACATAAAATCACGCCTTCGTCCCTAATGGGGTAGGCAGAGCGAAAACGACCGAAACGACATTCCGCCACGTCTGACAAGTTATGAGGGTCATTTCAGATGATCATGTGTATTGCTATAGTGACAGGTTGTCAGCCCATCGCCTAAATTGCAATACATTAAAACCCTCGAATCCCTTAGCTGGTTTTTACAGCATGCCCGGGAAGAGATGCAGCTGCATCAGCACATAAATTGCGGATTGATTTTGAAATGTTTGCTGACCATGAGTAGCTGACCAATTAACTATTTTGCGCTCATTTATGATTTAATTTTTTACCATTAATTGTTTACCATGTTTGCTACCTGATTTTATTTATTGCAGACAAAATCTATTTTAAATGCTGTTTCTTTGTGGCTTACCAAATTTTTATATTGCGAACCATTTAATTACTTCTCATTTGGGTAATGCTTTTTTACAGCGAGTTCGGCGTCGCTCACCCAATAACCTTGATAAGCGAATTGGAATCTGCAGGATACGCACAAAACGCTCTCCAGCAATACGGATCTGACTTCAACTTTGTCGAGTACTACGAGTCTTGGACCGAGCAGGCTGGTCATCCAGTCCTTTACGTTCAGGTCGACCATTCCACTGGGCGTATGACCATAACTCAGGTTCGGAAAGAAACCAGTTTTTCATTTACTTAAGTTCCGAGATTCATACGGGGTAAAAGAGACAGCTTCGGGTTGCTTAGTCAACGTCTGAACAACGTTCACCAGGAAATTATTTAAGGAAATGAAAAAAAAATGGTTACCCCTTACAAATTGTCTGATTTTTTTTTTTCTGAAAGAATTTCTTGGTGAAAGTTGTTCAGTTTCGTTGAATGAGCGCCCGGGAGCATGTTCCTTACTCCCGGTATACGTTTCTTTGCCCGAGTGGATTAGAGAAGTATCATCTAAAATCTTCGGATTGGAATAGAGTACAAAAACAGAGGCCTATACTTAGCGGTGGTGGGTAGATGTAGGCTGAAATAGGTACGGTACGATGTCTGGGTGGCAAATACTTCCCAAATCGAAGAAGCCTATATCCAGCCAGAAGTTATGACATAATAACATTTGATAATGATTTATAAATTCTGATTTTGATGTAACCTGCAATTTTTAAGTAGGTATTTTAGTTTCATAGGAAACATTGTACCACAAGCAACTTATATCACAAAATCGCTCAATATTGTCCAACAGCGTCGATTCAACATCAACTCGGGCTACTCAAACGTCGCCAATAACTACGTGGTGCCCATCACCTTCACTTCGGCATCACGAGGACTCAGCGACTTTGACATTACCAAACCCACGCACATCCTCAAGGACACCGTCACCGTCATTGACCGTGGCACCGTTGGAGACGAGTGGGTCATCTTCAATAAGCAACAGACTGGTAACTACGGATTTTACATGGGGCGTATGGGACAACTTAACGCAAACTGATAGCCACTAATACTTTTATTGTTCCCGCCATGTTTGTATATGCCAATAACAGATTAAAAAGTTGGACTCCACAACTATCAAATATCACATCTCCGCGGGTACATTTTTTGATTGGCATGTTCTCTCTAGTAAATACATACTAACTCTATGGAGCAACCCCTATCAGTTTGCGTTAAGCTATCCCTTGCACCCGTATTTTCCCTTACATTTGCAGTCATTTCTTTTAGCAGTAATTTTGTTTTCTTTGATTAAATACCAAGGTTTTTTTCCTGATTTGAAGCCATACGATATGGAATTAATTAAATACCTATATGAATTAGAGTCTGTTCTTCGTTCTTGGCTTTATTGATAAAAATATTTTCTCAGGATTCTACAGAGTCAACTACGATGACTACACTTGGAACCTCATTGCCCTCGCTCTTCGCCAAAACGTGTCCGTGATCCATGAATACAACAGGGCTCAGGTGCGTATTTACGGCTCGCGTTATGATTTTTAATTTTTATGATGATGATTTTTCACACACTGAAGTAACTACCATGTGATTAAAAGATTATGTACTTAATTTCGTTAGTAGTGACTTCCTGTTCACTTTTTTGCTGAAATATACATTATTTATATCTGTTACCAACGAACTATTTATGGTCATTACTACTCTTTCTCATCTACTTAAGCATCTTGAATTTTCACATCCTATATATCCTCTATTATAATCAGGTCCTATAAATTATTTTCGACCACCTTCTAAATACTTTCACTCTTCGGAACTAAAGCAAAAACTTTTCTAGATCGTCAACGATGTATTCCAATTCGCTCGTGCTGGTCTCATGACATACACTCGGGCGTTCAGCATCCTGGCCTTCCTGGAATATGAAACTGAGTACGCGCCGTGGGTAGCAGCCATCACCGGCTTCAACTGGATCAGGAACAGGCTGCAAGGCAACCAACAGCTTCTGACTCAACTACAAGTGAGTAGCTCGAGTCAGAATTTTTACCGTCTAGTGTCAAAGGTCTTGTGCGACATCGACCAAAGACAGTGAACGGAGCTGCTTAACTTGCCCTCCGAAACTCGAAGCAGCACATTCCGGTTTATGACATACCTATTACACTCGGGCATTCAGCACTCTCTCCTTCCTAGAGCATGAAACTGCGTACGCCCCGTAGGTAGCTGCCATCACCGGATTTAAGATTCTTCTTCTTAGCGAGTGGATTTTTCGAGTCGAACAACGACCCGATTTAAGATTGAAGTAATAATTCGAAATATTAGTTTTGTTCTAAAGGTAGTAATGAACGAAGTGGTATAAGCTAATGTTTAATACTGATTGACAGACTGCGTAGCCGAATAGTTGTAAACGAATGCCTTGTCATGTCATGACAACGATTGGCAGAATCATAGGTTACTTTTTCCAAAGCCATATACCTACCGAAGCTCTGAAAATCTTTTCCCTTTTTTAAGTTGTCGCTTGATGCTCTTGTCTATTCTTTATTTTTAAATATGACAATAATTTTCAGGACGTTATGATCTCTTGGGCCAACAACGTAATGTCAGAGATCACCTACTACCCGTCTCCCAACGAGAGTTTCATGAGGTCCTACTTGCGCCTCCAAATGGCTCCTTTTATGTGCAGCATGAACGTGCCCGAATGCCGTCAAGCTGCTCTTGAACAGTTCAGAGCTTTGGTCGACCAGGACGCCGAGTAAGTTATTTTAATTTTTTAACTTTAGTGTCATACATTAATAACTAGAGAATACGTAGGTATGCAGTGTATACTGCATATCCAACGCGCTCCCACAAATGAATAGAATAGAATAGAATAGAAAATATTTATTCCCAGGAAACAGTACAAGCTTACAACAAAATAACACACTGTAAAATATAACATCAGAATAATGTAAACTACCCAGGGAAAAGGGACTGACTCAGCATTTTATTGCAGAGAATAGTACAAATACAACTCTAAGCAACACTGATAATTCTGTCAGTACCAGCGTTACGCAAAAAAGTAGATAATAAAATAGAAGTTGCTAATAAAATCTATGCCGTGCATGACTATAAATAATAATTATTGATCGATAATAAAATCAGTACAATAAACTATCAAATTTGAGTATATTTATGCAGACTTTTTCCTACGAAATGGCTAATGAAATTGTTCAAATTGGCATGTACCTATAGTATATAGCGTTATGGCATGTCTTCATGCATATCTTCTTTAAAAATAGTTTTGATCGATATGAAGTTATATTAAGGCGTATCCAAGTAGATTTCAAGATATGCAACCATCGCCCTTAGTACCCTACCGCGCTACGGCGTGGCAGTATCGTCCGTGACCGCGTCAAACGTGAGCGAAAAACGCACAAAAAAGTTAATTCCATAAAAACTAGGTAGAACCCAACGACGGCAGGAGGCTTGAGAGTTGAAAGGTTGTATGTGTATCCGCCAGTTTATCTTGCTCAGAAACAGTTCAACCAATTCCAATGGGATTTTTTAATTAGCTGATAAGTGGTTCAGATGTATAAATTGTGGAATTCGATGGGTATTTTTTTATTTGTTTTCTTCCAAACAGAGTTCCTCCCGACAGCCGCCTATGGGTATACTGCAACGGTCTTCGTCAGAGCAATGAAACCAATGCAGTAACCGACTTCAACTACATGTGGGACCGGTTCAGAACTCAAAACATCTACACTGAGAAGATCGTGCTCCTCAACGTTCTTGGATGTACGAACAATGTCCCTTCACTCACCACGTAAGTTTCCATACTTGTTGAACAGTTTTTTTTTTGGGACTTGCTTTTGGGATATGTAGGTAATCTATTTTATACCTTTGAGAATGTTATGCAATAGCAAAATGACTTCAACGTCATGTGGAATCAATTTCTCATTCACAAAGTCTACACTACTAAAGAGATTGTGTTTCTCAGTATTCTTGGATGCACAAAATAATGTCTCTTTTCGTATTTTCCCTCACCTTCATAATAAACCCCTGTTCATGCCCACAAAATATAATTGTTGTTGTTATAAATTGTTTGTAAATAATTGAATAGAGATTTTTCAAATATTAGTCCGCTTATTTTCGGATTATTTTTTCAGTTTCGTCAATAATATTATCCAAGAGAACCAAATAATCCGGCCACAAGACTACACGGCAGCCTGGTCTTCCGCCACCAGCTCTAACGAGGAGAATCCCCTGAGGGTGCTCTCCATCATCAACAACACCGTCACCCTGCAGACTATGATCAACGCGTAAGTCAAGCTTGGGTCACATAAGTCATATGAGTCATTGGGTCATTGTGAGTCATAAAAGTTCGACATAATCCAAGTGAACTAAGTAGACCTTCCACAAGACTATACGGCAGCCTGGTCAAGTTGGAGAATCCCCTGAGGGTGCTCTCCATCATCAGGAACACCAACACCCTACATACTATGATCAACGCGTAAGTCATGTTTTATTGGGTCATAATATGTGTATTAGCCACGGTATCAGCGCAGTTTCAATATCTTTATATAATATGTTCCCCTCCGCCTCGACTCTTCCTGTATGCCATGCGCCTATCACTCTGATACTGACTTTTATGTTCCAGTTTCGGTGGTGCGAGGACGCCGCTTTCCTACATCTCGTCCAGATTGAGAAGTGAAGACGATATTCAGTTTGTGAGTATTTATCAGTCATCATAGGTAAAAATTATTGCCATTTATGAATAATAATTTGCGAAACAAAGACATCTCAATAATTTACCGAAAATATAAAAAAATACAAGCAGTACAAAAAATTAATTTTATCGGATAAATTTATTTCAAAATTAAATACTTATCATTTACCAAATTAATTTCTTTGTGAAATAAAGTTTCGTCATTGACTAAAAACAAATTTCAGTTTTCAAGACGAGACACTGTCCTTTACATCTTGTACTGTAACACACTAATTACGTCAAATTTATGAAAAACGTATTTGTCCTACAGTACCAAGACTGGGTACAATTGAACGCCAACGCCCTGGGCGACCAAACCAACTTGATCCTCAATGACGCCGAGGTTTCCCGCGAGAGCCTGCTTTGGGCCGCAGAAGTGGCTCCAGACCTTAACGAGTACATCGTAGGAGGTAAACTCTTGAATATCACTCCTTCCAACCGATTTTCAGTGACGGCAGCCAATCTCCCAGAGATCGCAGCCATCTGCACGGAACTTGAGTTTTCAGTACACACAATTAGTGCACTGTCTGTTCCTTCAATCTTTTAGTCTGATGGGACAGACTGACTGACACTCTACTAGAAAAAAGTCAGGCGCATAGTGCCGATTACTTACAGTTACAAGTTATTTTACGAACATTCAGGTGATCAGACTGCAATGTCCTAACCAAACTAGAAACAACACCATAAAGCCGAGATCCAATTGATGGTATTATTTCTTACAATTTCTTTTTAACAATTTCAATTATACTACTAAAACATTAACACTTCAAGTGTAAAAATTAGAAATATGAGATATAATTAATAATATTGTTCTCTATTTAGGTGGAGACTCGATGGCCACAACTCCAGCCGCCACTCCTGCTCCAGTCGAAGTGACCACCGTTACAGCGCCGCCATTGGCCGAGCCAACTACTCCTGATATTCCTGACTCTGCTGTCAGTATCATCATCTCCATGACTCTTGTTGTCTTCGCTGTCATGGCAAACCTTGTCTTTTAAATTGTGATTGGTCCGCTAGGTTGTGTGAAAATATGAAAGTTCTTTCGCATTTGGCACATTTCACATATTTGGCGCAACTCGGTAGGGTACAGAAAAACACCAAATGTGAAAGAAGTCTGCAATTTTTCCCAATACAAGTAGTTTGTTTTCAAATTGTATTGAGCCTTTTATTTTATATTATGTATTTTGTACAAAATTATTGTATTCAGCTAGTCAGTTCCCTTCGTACAAGTTCTTTTTTGAATTTGGGGCTAAATAGCACTGTGTGTTTATTTATTTATTTAAATATTTAATTTTACATAATATTTTGAAATTATTAGATTTAAGCACAAAATGTGAACTTAATAATAGTCAATTATGAATGTGATAACTTTTGTATATTAATACAAAGTTAGTTATTAAACAAAGATATATTTAAAACGAATTGTAATAGTTAATAATATAAAGTTTTGTAATTTATTATTATTAAATAAAACGTTTTCTTACAAGTATCTGTTGTCTTTATTTTAGACTAGCTTTCCACCCGTGGTTTCACACGCTTTAAATGAGTTTTTTCGTAGAAATGAAGTTTCACGAGGTAAATAGTAGTCTATGTCCTATTCTGGGACCTAACCTACATGTGTGCTAAGTTTTAATCCCGATCCGTTCAGTGGTTGAAACGTGATTGAGTGACAAACATCAAAAAATATATCCAAACATCCAAACTTTTGCATTTGTAATATTAGTAGGATAGAAAAAGATAAGTAGGTATCTTTAATTTCTTTAATTCCGTCTAATCTAAACTCCTCTAAAACAATTACAAAAACATGTAGGTATTGAATTGAAAACTGAAAAAAAGGGCAATTTTGGTGGGAAAAATACTAAATGTAAAATGATCTATGATCTTTTTGGCTTTTTTTCATAATGAGTGAATGATTTTACAAAATAAAACAGATTTCATCTGTATGACGTCACGTTTATTCAAGGATTAGACAAAGAAATAACTATAGTAATCGTAAATTTAAAAAAACACGATCACAATCATGGCCCCCACTAGGATTCCCTGTATCATAACGGGATGCCATGGACATACACAGAAACAACCAAAAAGAACGCCTAAACCTAGAAACAGACATTTAAATTCATCATTCAAATATCTTCCATACCGGGAAAATTTCAAATTAATGTGGAATAGATTAGATAGTAACAGTTCTTGCACATGACTTTTATTATAATATATGAAGGTTTATAAGTCATTCAAAAGTAATTTTCATATTTTTTATTGGCTATAATAATGTATAAAGATATAATTAAGGCGATAGCTTTATCAAAGATCTTTGGCTTGAATTAAATCGATTGCTAAACTGTAATTATTTGGATAAGATAAGTGTTGTTTTGATATTATTAAAGCGGAAAATCGAAATATGGATACCTTCATCGATTTCATTAGATTTGGTGCGGTGAAGCCAGCAACAAGATGGTAAGCATTAAACTAGTTATTAAGCTAGTAGAATAAGAAGTATGATCAAATCAATACTTTCTTAATCTCATGTCAAGGAAATTTGATGAATTATAAACTGCCTCTACTAAACGAGTGATAGATGAGAAGACGCACAATACTGAGAGCATTATTACATATAAAGGGTATATTATGTACACTGAAAAATGTGTATCTGTCCTTAAAACTGAAAAACTTTTCCCAAGGAACATAACAAAAAATACTTGTTTTGTTTCATGTGCACATTCATCTCATTCAGCGTGCATCCTTTCTGTGACACGTTGTACTTACTTACATATCCTCGCCCATATTCCTACAGGATAGGCAGAACGTCAATGGCATAATAAAAGCTTGTCGGCTCGTCTTTTACTTCCATGCTGGACTGGGAGTGATAGAAAAACATTAATGTGCCAGCTGCATCTCTTCCCGCGCATGCTGTAATAATCAGCTAAGGGATTCGAGGGTTTCAGTGTATTGCAATTTAGGCGATGGGCTGACAACCCGTCACTATAGCATTATATATATTTAATCATCTGTAATAACCCTTAAAACTTGTCAGACGTGGCGGAACGACCTTTGTTTAGGTCGTTTTTGCTCTGCCTACCCCCGTTTTTGCGTGCGTCTCGTCTTTTAATATATAAGCTTTGGGTGATATTCCAGACTGTGGATTGCTATTTTAACGGGTTCTAAACACTCTGCCTATGCAGTAAAATAAAACTCCTATCTCATTTTACATAATTCCCGTAAACAGAAGAATATTTATAGCTTTAGAGTTCATGTTATTTATTGCATATCCAGCTCGAAACCATTAGTTTCTAACAAAATAAATCTTTCTTCTTCCTCTTTAGGCTTACCGCTGGTGGATTCTTCTCATAGGAGTTGCCATCGTCCAGGCTGCTTCAGGTTTAAGCCCTATCCCGGTTCCTGAAGAAGAATGGGAGGATTTCTACCGAATGATGAGGGACTCGGGATACCGTCTCCCCGAAACCTCACGTCCTAGACATTATGAAGTCACATTGACGCCATATTTCGAAAATCCACCTGCAAACATGGAGCAATTTACTTTTGACGGATCAGTTGTTATTTACACCAACGTGTTGGTGGATAACCTTGACGAAATCGTGATCCATTGCAATGACCTGATCATCGAAAGTTTGTCTATAGGTAATGTATGATTTTGGTACTCTACATTCATAAAATTTGGCAACTTTCTAAACGTCCTGTAGGAACATAAATACTTCGTCAATCCACCAGCCCGCTTCGTATAACTCCAGACGTAACAGTGCCCATCACATTCGCAGTATTTTAGTTGAATTGTGATGTGAAAAGGCAAAAGTTCACATCCTATCTCCCTTATAATGTGCGCCAATTTCTTTATTGAAACCATTAGTTTCAGGATAAGTACTATAAGAACTCCACTGCCCCTATCCCCATAGGTATTGATGTGTAGTTTGTTGTCTATAGGCTATAACAACTCTGTGGAACTGATCGATGTCACGGCTGCTAACCAGACCTTCGCATGTGAGATGCCCTACTCCTTTTTGAGGATTAAGACTTCTCAAACTTTGATCCAAGGCATGGAGTACACTATCAGGTCGACATTCAGAGGACGTCTTCAGGATAACATGAGGGGCTTTTACAAAAGTTGGTACATAGACAATACTGGTAAAAGGTATGAATGTTTTAAATAGTATATATATTTGACAAAAATATAAAATTTTCAAAATAGACTGTTACACATTTTCGAAAAATCTAAAATTGAACTCGGGCAGTATTTAAGCCTGTGACCTTGGATTTGGAACTCCTCCTCGGCAGTCCTAACCTGAGCAGCGAATAAACGTCAACAGTGGATTGTAACATCTGTGTTAGTTATTTTTTTCAGTTGGTAGAGCGATGCAACGGATTTCAAATCTGGCCTGAATTGCATTTTTGATTTGTTATTTTTTGAAACAGATTTTGTAGTTGACGGTTTCGGTCATATACCCATTAATTTATATCTCTTATTTTTTCTCACAGATGGATGGGTACTACTCAGTTTCAACCCGGTCATGCTCGCCAGGCATTCCCCTGTTACGATGAACCAGGGTTTAAAGCCACTTTTGACATCACCATCATCAGGGACTCTGATTTCAGTCCATCCATTTCTAATATGCCCATTAAAGAAACGTAAGTGAATACATTAAGTACATTACAGCTTTAAAAAGAAAAATAGTAAACGAGCTAGCTTATGCAAGGCGTATGGCTGAGGGGTTAATTTTTCTACGAAGTGATACTTCAAACTGGTTTTTTATTGATCAAAATATAGATACGAACTTTTGCCAAATAAAAGAACATACCTAACCTAGACCTAAATATGTAAAACACTTCCATTCCAAATGACGAACGACGGCTGATTGATTTCAGTCTGTGATTGATTCACTATATAGGTATAAGGTTTATTTTTTTATTTACATTGTATGCAATCGTTTACGTGGAAAACTACCAACATACCTACGTTATCTTAAGACCATGGTCAACTAATAAAAAAACTTTTATTTACTCACTCCTTATCACAACTCATTTTTAAATTTTCAGAGAGAATTTAGATAATGGAAAGGTATCTGAAACTTTTTTCACAAGCCCTGTTACATCGACTTATTTGCTGGCGTTCATCGTATCCCATTACCAGATAGTGGCGACCAACAATGACCCAGTCAGGCCTTTCGATATCTACGCCAGAGACAACGTTGGAAGCGACGGCGACTGGGCCCTGGAGATTGGAGAACGTCTGTTGCAGGAGATGGAGAATTATACCGACTACCCCTACTACAGCATGGCTCCTAGCTTAAATATGAAACAAGCTGCTATTCCTGATTTCTCTGCTGGTGCCATGGAAAATTGGGGGCTACTGACTTACAGGTGATCTTACAATTTGTAGCTTCACAATAACCTTTTTTACAACTTTACTTACTGCTCTCGATTCTGGTGGTTCCCAGTAGTGGAGGACAATGTCCTTTGCGTTGTTATTTCTAGTTTGCTTAGGACAAGGCTGATCACCTGTTTGAAAAGTAAGATGATAATATAATATAAAGATTCAGTTCTGTGCCTGACTCATCTGGTCGACTGGTCATGCATGTTACTCTGTTCCATCAGAATAAGTGATTGCAGAAATAGAGAGAGCACTTGCGTGTTGCGTAAACACTCGTAAGTCCCGCGTAGTAGTAAGTACAGTTGATCTCTAGAGACTTATACGCCGTTACCGAAATCAATTGAGAGACTATTATTACACCTACAAGTAATGATGTTTGTGTTTAATTGCACAACGCAGGCTTGCCTGTGAATAAGTCCAGCTAAATGATCCCAACAAAGCGGTGGTAGGCTCCGCAAGGGGCCGCCTGGCTCGACCACCCTCTCACCGGAGTCCGGCGCCAAACAACTTGCTGTGTTCCGTCGGTGCGTGAGACTACCAGTGCCTTAACAGGCGTCTCTGGGTTAGCTCGCTCCATTGTCGACTCTGTCACGGTCATCGCTGACCTTTGTGTCTAGAGTCAAGAGCTAACCCATTCCAAGTAAAAAAAATAAAAAATAAAATTATCGTTATGTTTCTTTAAGCGACAACAAACAATCTATATTTTGATTCATTTCAGGGAAGCATTGATCCTATATGATGAACAGAACTCCAACCACTTTTACAAGCAACGTGTAGCTAACATCGTATCCCACGAAGTTGCCCACATGTGGTTCGGAAACCTCGTCACTTGCGCCTGGTGGGACGTATTGTGGCTAAACGAAGGTTTCGCTCGTTTCTACCAGTACTACCTAACAGCAAGGGTAAGCTTGATGATGTGAAGTGTAAACAACTTCTTCTTGGTGAGCTCGCTCCACTGTCTAACCTAGACTAGATAAGACAAAGATACCTAGAGATGGTTAGAGTCTAGGTTATAAGAAGACAAATATATAGTTGACAATGGAGCGAGCTCACTAAGAAGAAATTGTTTCGATAAAACTAGAGTCAAGAGCAGACCCATTGTTACTAAAAAAAACTCTTGAGCACATTTGTCTGATATTGGGGGCAATTTGTATGCGCACAAAATCACTAAATCTTGACTAAAATTGTTACCTGTAATTTTATTCAAGATTTGGTTATGTCCTCAAGGAGTCGGTACCAATACCTTTGATTTTTTCTTTAAATCCTTTATTACAGGTTGCTCCAGAATTGGGATACGAGAAACGTTTCATCACAGAGCAACTTCACACATCCATGCTTCAAGATTCTCTTGATTCTGCCCACCCGCTAACTGACAGAGGAGTGGAGGACCCGACATCAGTTAGTGGTCACTTCTCTACTATCACTTACGCTAAAGGTGCTTCGATCTTGAGGATGACGCAGTACTTGTTGGGCGAAGACACGTATATAAAAGCTTTGAGGGCCTACCTGAAAGACAGGTACAAAATGTTTCTATAGGGACAGCTTCCTGGAAACGAAACTGAATAAAAAATACTTCCAAAATGACTATCGCAATCAGACAATATGTATGGGGAAGCCAATTGCTTTTTATTTCGAATGTTATACAGTTTCGTTGATGTTCCGCAACCCCTATCGCGGAAAGCTAGGTATCCCATTAAAATATGTCATTATACTTTTACGTAACAATATATTTATCAGAAATTTTAATTTTTAGGGCCTTCGACGTAGCCTCGCCAGATGATCTATTCGTGGCTTTAGACCGAGCTGCCGCGGAAGACAACGCTTTAGCAGCTTACGGTGGAATCACCATCGCAGAATACTTCAGAACCTGGTCTGAAAGAGCTGGTCATCCAATGCTGACTGTTACTGTTGACCAAAGAACTGGACAGATGATTGTTACACAGGTTAGTTTTGGCAACTCTAGATTTTAGGACTGACTTTTATTTTTACCCAAAGACGGCAAGATGTATACTCGTATGCGTTTGCCTTGAGAAGTTGTGTGTGAATATATTATTTGTCTGTGTGATACCATTTTAAATTTTAATTAGTTTCTTTCTATTTTATATTATTTTCTTTAAAATGATTTTCTTTTTTTGTCTTGTTTATGTTTTTTTTTTATATTAGTTAAGATTCAATAGAAACAATGGAGCTTCGTCGATTCCTACCAATTATTACGTACCAATCACCTGGACACGAGGTGGATCGCCGGATTTCCGGAATACTAAACCAGTAGCCATCCTCACCAGCCAAGCTTACGTGCTGCAGAGAGGCACCACTGGCAACGAGTGGGTTATTTTCAACATACAAAACACTGGTAGGAACTTTCTTGATCATTGTTATAGAATAACATAATTTATTGGTATTTATAGCTCTTTATACGTGATATGAGCAACTAGATAAAAAATTAGACTATATTTATATTTTAATAAATATGTAAAGAGAAAAACAGATGCGTCCTTTTAGACCACACATAAACATCAACTGCGTATTCTACTGCTGGTGCTGGTCATGGACCTCCCCCATATTAGAGTAAATTTTATTACGTTTTTGCACTAATTTTGGACGAAGAAGAAAATGGAGCATGCTTTTAATATTTCTGTATTATTCAAGGTTTCTACCGAGTCAACTACGACCGTACAAGCTGGGCCCTCATCACTAAAGCACTTAGAGGAAGTGACAGGACAATAATTGACGAATACAACCGAGCCCAGGTATAATATACCCATAAAAATATTAATATACCCACTGTTGTATAATATACCTTATTCCTTTATACTACATAGCTATTTCACTGTAGATGTTATATTGAAAGTTGGTGCCGTGGGTTTATCCTTTTGTCACTCTTGCCCGCGCCAAGACATGAAATGATGCCACTCATAATGCTGTTTGATAATGATAATAATGTTCCCAATTTAGACAGGCCACAGAATATATATAATGGTACTAAGGCTTAACTTTAC
The DNA here is from genome assembly GCA_029255725.1 of Scrobipalpa atriplicella. Taxonomy (NCBI): domain Eukaryota; kingdom Metazoa; phylum Arthropoda; class Insecta; order Lepidoptera; family Gelechiidae; genus Scrobipalpa; species Scrobipalpa atriplicella. Next base: position 45,555 of record JARACY010002082.1, read on the forward strand.
TGCTTCTAGTACGATAAATTCAACACGGTAAAATGGAAATGGCATAAACCGCTTTCCAGTTGCTGCATAAATCTTGTTTAGTAATAGAACTCACTCATCCTTAATGTTCTCTAAAAATGATTTTGCAGAGGGCCCTACTTATTAATAATTTATTGTTTTAGATTGTGGATGACCTATTCGTTTTCGCAAGAGCAAGCGTATTGCCGTACAACTTCGCCATGAATGTTCTTTCCTTCTTGGAGTTTGAAGATGATTACGCACCCTGGGATGCTGCCATCGCCGGTTTCAACTTTGTCATCAGAAGAGTCATTCATGAGGCTGACTCCGTACAAAAACTCAGGGTAAGATTTATCCATACTACCTCCAATAATATTAATACCAAAGTAACTCTGTAGAGCCGGAGGTAGGCTACCTTTTACGGCGGAAAATAAATTATTTCCATGGGAAAACTCATTTAACGAAAATCGACCGATAAATCGAAGTTATAGTTATCAGGTACCTACTTCAAGTTTGGCATAATGGGCATACCTATATCTGAATCATGATTAATTAAAATTGAATCTGAATAACTCACCTGTGTTAATGCTAATACGCGAATAATTGGTACAGTAACTACACCAAAGGTCGTATGTTCAAATCCTCTTTATTTTTATGGTTTTTTTTTATCAATATTTACAATGACTGTGCTAACATTTCAGGAAGAAATATCCAGACTGAGTGCAGCTGTGGTGGCTAAGCTGGGTTTCTCCGAAATCGCCGGAGAATCTTACATGGACGGCCTGCAGCGGATGTACATCATGCAGTTCCTCTGTAACGCTGGTCACGAGGGTTGCAGGACTGCTGCCAGGCAGAACTTCCTTAACTGGCGAAATGGTGTCCTGTACGTAAGATTCTAATTCATTTTCATTTAAAGAAAAGTTTTAAATACACGCAATCACGTCTTTACCCCTAATGGGATAGGCCAAAGTTCGTTCCGCCACGTTTGACAAGTTTTGAGGGTAATTTCAGATAGATCCTGTTTGTATTTTGCAGTCGTAACAGGTTGTTAGCCCATCACCTGAATTACAATACCTATCTATTCTGAAACCCTCAAATACTTTTGCTAGTTTTTTACAGCATGCCCGGGAGGAGAAGTGGCACTTTCTATCTTTTTTATCGCAGTCCAGCATGGAAGTTAAAAATAATAATCTAATAGTTTAAAATTATCAATGATTTCTACATTGACACTAACTGTCACTTTTTTTATTTTTTTGCTGATATACAGTACGAGTATACCACCAAACATGCGTCCTTGGGTGTACTGCGAAGGTCTTCGCCAAGGAAACGCTGACGATTGGAACTTCTTCTGGAGCCGTTATCTGGAAGTTGATCTGGCCAACGACCAAGTGGTGATGCTGCAAACAGCTGGTTGCACAGCTGATCAGAGCAGCTTGGAGCGCTACCTCGATGCCATTGTGTCCTTGAATGACACCGTCAGGCCTCAGGACTTCACCACGGCTCTGAATTCTGCCATCACTGGCAATCAAGGCAACGAGCTCATTGTCTTCGAATGGCTGAAGAGGAATATTAACCAAACTACTGCAGCGTAAGTTTTTTAAAACAACTTCTGCGCTGAATATTTTCTTTACGCAGTTTATACTTATTTTATAAATGTGTTTACCTGTTTTAGGCTAGGCAGCATTGCTACTCCGTTGAGCAACATCGCAGCCCGTCTTGTTTACGAAACAGACATCGTTGCGGTAATTATCTGTTAATTCATAAAATGCACTTAATCATCAAATAATTTATTGGTGTTGATTATCACAATAGCAATCAAAGGAAGCCGAAAATATTGATACCGATTAAGTTTAACGTAGAATGAGCATAAATATAATGACTAATTC